>JBBMOC010000228.1:182048-246940 GCA_037975185.1 Centropyge bicolor | reverse complement strand
TTTAACCCTATGGTGGCACTAAATGAAAGGTCATGGAGTCATCAAAGCCCCATGATTCAACCTCAGGAGATTCTAAATATCCACAGCAAATTCTGTGGAAAACTGCAAAAGTCATTGGGGCAAAGTAACAAAGTACATTCACTCAAACTGTACTTAAGTTTTTAACCTTTTACTTGAGTTTTTCCATTTTATACTTCTTCTCCACTGCATTTCTCAGGTAAATATTGTACTTATTACTCCACTACATTAATGTATAGTCTCCCATCTGACAGCTGTAGTTACTGGTTCCTTTGCAGATTAGGATTTTACTTACAAGATCTCTAATGATATATTACAAAATATGAGGCCATGTTGTAGGTTACACAATCTAAAAGAACATAGTTAAAATCACCTCACCCACGCTACAACATTACAATACTGCTTACATATTACTGCATCAATGATAATAATAGTAAAGTGTCATATGAGGTACAAAATGTACAGTATGTACTGTTGTCATTAACAACATCAAGACATTTATGAAAAATAAGGCGCCTGTCTTTCTACCTGACTACAGGTACAGGTACACTGAATCATGGACTATTCAGTTTAACCAGCAGCCTTTTCATGGTTGGACAGTGGTGTATTATTGAAGCTTTTGTGTTGATGCTTCATTGTTTTACTGGGCGGTCTCTTGATTGTCAGCCCGGGGGCCAGGGGTGGAGGGGTGGGCTTCAATTGTTTGTGTGTGTGTGTGGGTGTGTGTGTGTGTGTGTGTGTGTGCTGACGTGGACCATCTGTGATGGCATTCAGTTGGATGACTGGTGTGGCAGAGAGGACAGAGAGGAGAGAGCCAAAGAGAAAAAGAAACTGAAAGAGCCACACAGATTGATTACAGGAGGGTATACTTCACAGACAGGCCAAGAAAAGAGAAATAGCAAAGCAAAAACAAAATTAGAGACAGGGAGATTGTGTCGACAAGGACGGAGACAGACAGTTTGACAGGCTGAGATGGAATCAAAGAGACTGAGACAAACTTGGGATTATCAGTAACAGATCATCAGAAGCGGAGTTTTTCAAACATGGACTAATCTGGGAGTCTGCACACACACACACACGCACACCTTCCACATTCACACACACACTTTCCACACACACACACACACACACACACACATTTGGTTTTCAACAGTGAGCCATCTTGGCAGTGGACAGGTGTCAGTATGCAGGAGTCTCCAGGTGCCATGGGTGTAGATGGCAACTACACCAGCAATGTTCCTGCCTTCCTCACTAAACTGTGGACCCTGGTGGAGGATCCAGATACCAACCACCTCATCTGCTGGAGTGCTGTGAGTCTACCCTCAGAACATACTGCACATGGTACTGTAGTAACTCTGGGAGAAATGCCATTTCACTTTAGAAACAGAGAGAATAACACAAGATCAATGTCTCCTCCTCAGTGAACACACAGTCCCAGTGTTTAACTGCCAACCTGTTGTTCTCTGTTTAGATCTAAAGATCAAGAAGTATTACTGAGACACAAATAAGTTATGACCAGGCAATGAACAATTTTGCATCATACAACCTGAAATTGAGAAATTAGATATTTCTTTGATAAAAAATAAATCGCTAACTGTAATAGCCACCAGAGAAAAGAAAAAGCACCACCAGCAGTCTATATAAATATAATAAAATATAAAATATAATCTAAATCAATGGCACAAGATAAAATGAGCTGGCCTGTGTTTTTAGTACAGGTTATTTCCCAGTCTTGCTTGTCTTATAAATTCCTGGTACGTTGTTGTCTTTATTGTAGAAGGAAGAAGGCCAGAGCAGTGGTGGAAGAAGGTTTACCACAATATACTCTGCAGTCAAAATCCTTATATAAAAGTCCACAAGTATTACCAGCCAGGTGTACTTTGTGATGTTTAAGTCAGGGATATGTGTTCTTGGTGTATCCTCTGCTGAAGTAAGGTGCTTTCTTTGGTTTTAAAAATGCATTCTGATGAGCACACGTTTACATTGTGCTATCATTAGCTCTTTACTTTGACCTTTGACCCATGACAAGTTCTGTGAGCAACTACTAGTATTTAATCACTGTGAAATCCTGATACATGAAGAAAAATATCATTGTCAATATATTGCCTCGATAACTGAAAACAGACAGTTCATCTCTGTTTGTCCTCTGGAATAAGTTGTGCAGGCCTGATGTGTGACAGACAGATGAGGCTTCAGTGATAAACAGGAGGAGGACAGTTTCTCTGACAGTTTTTCTGAATCCTGATGTAAAGTATTTACAATATTTCACTCAATGATGCTCTTTAGAGTAAAAACACCAACTGCTGTTGCTTAATAAGACTGTAACATTGCAGGAGAGAGAGAGAGAGAGAGAGAGAGAATGACTCATCACCCACAGTGAGAGAGAGAGAAAGGGTTTGTTTGATTGGCTGACTGAGCTGGATTTGGCTGCTGATGAATAGGTCCTGCAACGGTGAAAAGACATTACCTCCTTACAGCTCTTCTTTCATCATTAAGGTAACATAGTTTCACATGTAGCGTTCATCAGGTGGTCAGCCATGTTTATGATAGTGATCACTGACCAACTCTGGGTTTGTGAGGTCACATGTTTTTGCTAGACATAAAAATAGAAATGCTGTCATTTTATTCTCATGCTGGTAAAAGGTCAGTAAGAGTGGCACTGATTAAGAAATGAAATGACATCAAACAGCTCAGGCAAAATAATCTGTAATCTGCAAAAGTGCTCTACAGGGAAACCTTTCTGCTTTGGGTTCAAAATCCAATATTTCCTTTGCTTTTTACATGCACATTAGGACCACAGTTAGTAGATAATTTCACAATTCTTTATGATCAGAGGCAGGAATGTCAACCACAGCACAGTGGACAAAGGATCAAACTATTCTCCATTTAAACAGGGTCACACTTTTACTGCCAACTGAATTGATCATAGTTAAACTGTCATTTTTCTTTTGTTTCCCTGCTTCCTCAACACATAACAAAAATTAAAACACACATGGGCAGGTAGAAAAACATGACCATGAACCTGGGGTAACCCAGCCAGAGTAATACATGCTGATTTAGTGTGCATATCAAATATATTTGATCTCCTTCTTCACTTCTGTCCTTGTGAAATGTCCCAACCTTCAGCTACAACAGCCTTCAAATGTTGTCAGATATTGTAATTATTGTCTGAGCGTGCTCGAATGATGAGTGAAGAAATTAAGTGTGAAATTCAACAGCTGTTGCACATCAGAACACGCTGGTTTCTTTGACTGATTTTGTAGTTTTGTTTTGAGTTCTTTATCACTGCAAAAGTCTTAACTGGCAGCTCCCTATGTTCTACAGTAAGTCACATTCTTCAAAAAACATGATCCCACCAGTGCTATTAAAATGAAGAGCAAATTTCAACACAGTTTTCTGCAACAACTCTTCCGTCTTTGTGGCAGTTGAAAACTCATTACAGCTTCTTCGATAATTTAGAGATTCTCATTTCAAAACAACATGAAAAGTCGGTCTTTTCCTTGGATGAATGATTCCTTTTATGTTTGATGATTTCCTTCGCTAAAAGGTTTTGGCATCTAAAAGTTTGTGTTTTAGATGCCACACTGAGCAATTCTCCAATTTCATTTAGCAGCTTTTGTCCAAAGTGTTGTACATTCACATACTGATGGAACAGCCATCAATTTACAACAATTCTACAATTTTATTTAGCAAACGCTTTTATCCAAAGCGTCGTACATTGACATACCAATGGAACAGCCATTGGGGGCAAATAGGGGTTCAGTAACTTGCCCAAGAACACTTCAACACATAGACTGCAGGGGCCAGGGATTGAATCACCAACCTTCCAACTGGTGGACAACCTCTCTACCTCCTGTGCTACATCCACAATAGTAGTAGAATCAGAAAGCTGTTACACTGATTGTAAACGTAAAATCTATCATTGCAATACAGTGATAGAAGAAATGCTTTGATTGCATCCATTGTTTACAGGCTGCAGGGCCCTGTCTTGTCTTGTTCCCTCTCCCTACACTGTGTGAGATGCTGTTTACTAACTTTACCATCCTGACTATTCTCTATTGCAGACTGGAACTAGTTTCCATGTGTTTGACCAGGGACGCTTTGCCAAGGAAGTTCTGCCAAAGTACTTTAAGCACAATAATATGGCGAGCTTTGTTCGACAGCTCAACATGTGTGAGTACACTCTTCTCTTCTCTTCTCTTACTTACCCTATATATTTATAGTTATATTTGCATGCGTTTGCTCCTATATGTGTGTGTTTAGATGGTTTCCGTAAGGTGGTGAACATTGAGCAGAGCGGTCTGGTGAAGCCTGAGAGAGACGATACAGAGTTCCAACATCTGTACTTCCTCCAGGGACACGAACACATGCTAGAACACATCAAGAGGAAGGTATGGACACGTACACAATGTCTCACAGACAAACTGATGAGAAAGTGTTCACTACATCAATACAAAACTAGATTTATTTGGAACATGTGTTTACACCATAGATAAAAAGGCTTCCACTAAAAGCCATTTAAGCTTAACAGCCTGGTTTCAGTTACACAGTTTTTCAGTACATAAGCATGGATCACTGAGCCAAGTCAAGAGCACAGCATAAAACCAATCTGATAATGTACCATCTATCCTTTATGTGTTACACTGACATTAGAAACACTGATATTTGGGCTAACCACAGTTGGCAGCGCCCACACCCTCCACACATGAAGGTAGTTTGTGTGAATGTGGAAGTTATTCTGTCTGTAAACACTGGCTCCTGTGGAGAGATGTGAAAGAGTCGTGAGGAGGAGCTAATTTAGCCCAGCAGAAATTACTTGCTGGATTATGATTTAAATAATTTAAATAATCAAACTCTGAGATGAAACTTGAGTCATGCACCTCATAAAAAAACTGAAGGTTGGTCTAGTGGCCCCCGATCTGTCCCTTATAAGCTGAGCAGTGTGTGTTCAAAACAATGTCTTCATAGAGCTCATTGAGCTGGACACCGCCATCTCTAAAAATTCCACTGAGGTCTCTGCTCACACACACATCATAGGGAATGTGTGGTCGCACATGCTGTATCTGATTTACCCAATTAGAATGTACTTTGTGTGTTCAGGTGTCCATAGTGAAGAGTGAGGAGACCAAGGTTCGTCAGGAGGACCTCAGTAAACTTCTGTATGAAGTTCAGCTTCTCCGAACACAACAGGACAACATGGAGTGTCAGATGCAGGACATGAAACAGTGAGTAGAGAGTATTTTTTTCTGTCTGTTTGTGTGTGTATCTATGCCATTCATCCACAAGCTCTCCAACAGCCTCCGTCCTCTTTACCTGCTGTTGATGTGTGACTGACTCTAGCAGGTCAATGGTTTAATGTGCACCATGTTTCAACATCAGGAACACGTTCTCTCTTCATTATATAACATCTGCCAAGTAAATAAGGGGGAAACACTGTTTAATTGGTGAAATTCAAGTTGCTTAACTGGGAACGCAGTTATCATCAAAGTGCCCTTGAGCAAAGCACTCAACCCACAACTGTGCCAGTGAAGTGACCCAGCAGCCATCTGAATAGGTCTACAATTATTATTTGTAGTTCCCAAGTATGAAACAGGACTGGGTTACCAACCAGTCAAAGAGGAAAACTTCCCTGGCTCTGGACCCTCGGGTTCATTCATTGTATGTTATTTGGTTAACTGGCGGATTTGTTTAGGAATTTGCAAAGCTGGTATACAAATTGACTAACAAGGTGTGCAATGTTTTGCCATTTAGTAAACCTTCAACTTCATAAATCTGTGCAATCAATCTGGACTTCCTGGATCACAGTTCATTATCTCACCAGTCTAATGCCAGAGTGTAATAAACCTTCCGATCCGCTTGAGAATAGGATGTCAGGGTCACATTTAGCCTCGCCTTGGTGTGAGAAGTATACGTTTATGAAGGGGCAGTACTAGCAGGGAGTGATAATGACTGGAGCAAAGGACGGACATAGTTTAAAGAGTCAGAAAGTCCATGTAGCAAGGAGGTCAGAGTGGGTGGATTGAGTCAAACACAGGACTTTCACCCAGGGCGTGGATCATTTTAAGGATATTTGAACCCAAACCATCTTTTCCTGAACCAAACCAAACTGCAACTGTTGTCTGAAATATTTCTCCGAAAACCTTATTTTGAAAGTATAACCAGGCTTTGCATATCTATCATTGCTTGAATAAGAATGTGTATTCTCCACAGCTAAGCGAAGCAGAATGTGACACAGGCACGGTGAACCAGCAGGTCTATTAAACGCTTAGAAATGATACCAGGTTGCCCACCAGCACCTGAAACAACCAATCACCAACACAGCCTTTAGAGCAGTTTTAAGTGCACAAGTGAGGGGTGGGGGTCAAAAAGCTCCCAGCAACACATTTTCAGCCCCATGGTCCTGTTTTCAGTTTAATGTGGCCTTCTGTGAAAGATATGGAAAAAGAAAATGAAAAATTCTGAGGTCAGGTCAGTTTGATATTTGACAGTAATCAGTATGGTGTAGTGGACAAGAAAGAAGTCTCAAAAACTACATTACATTTATACACTAAGTGATGACAGTAGTCTAACTATTACTAAAGCTTTGTAAGGTGAAATACAAATAAAAATCTAAAAATACTAAGTCATGCTCTTTTGTTAAAAGAATACAGCTGTGATGCTTTTTTATGCTTTAATGTGAGGTAGAGCAATGACACGTCTATTATTCCTCTTGCTAAGTTGGAACAAATCACCCAGTGGATGAACTGACTTTTTCTCTAGAGGCTATTGTTGCTGAAAATAGCTGCCGTGTGTCTATTGTGCGGTGGAACTGCTTTGTGCTCAGTATTGTTTGCTAATGAGAGGAGAGAATGTTCACCTGCTCACCTGACCAACACACGCACACACACACAAACACCACAGACATTCTTAGAAAGGATGACCAGATGTGTGCATGCGCATATGTGCGGCCACGCATGGACAATAGCAAAATAGTGACTGTCTCTAAATTGCTTTAAAGTCATCTACCAGCCATTAAAAGCTAGTGTCAGACTCTGCTGGGTCATACACCAACCAGAATGTTGAATGCCATGAAACCATGAGTACTGTTCTAATATTTACCACTCACTATGTCAGTGCACAAATGGGGCACACATGATGCAAATGATCCATTTTTCAAAGAGACCTAATGTACTGAGTCAAAAAAAAAAAAAAGAATATCATGAAAAAGTTTAATATTTTTGTCACTCATTTCAGAAAGTGAATTGTATGTAACCCATGTATGTAGACTCATTACATATAGAGTGAAATATTTCAAGCCTTTTTTTCTTGAACTGTTGATGATTTTGGCTTACAGATTGTCACAGTTTTGCACCCAGGTTTTGGTTTAGACTTTGTTTTTGTTCTGCCTTTGTTTTACTGTTACATTCATGCCAGCCATTGCTCTGTCTTTTTTCTCAGTTTAGTTTCTGTCATGCCATTATCTCTGTTTTGCCATAGTTTCCTTTCTGTCATATGTAATGTTTAGTTCTGTGTTCTGGTTTCTGTTCTGTTTCTCATTTTCTATATCCATGTATTGTCTCTGATTCGTCACTTATCAGCCACACCCACCTCATCAAGTCACCTGCTATTTAAGTCAGTTGTTTTTTGTTCGCGTTTGCCGGATTGTCACGTCACGTTATGCTTCATGTTCACGTCCATGTCCATGTTCACGTCCATGTCCATGTCCATGTCCATGTTCATGTTCATGTTCATGTCCACGTCCACGTCCACGTCCATGTTATGCTATGCCTTGCCTTGCTGATGTTTTTGTGTTTTGGATTTTGTCTTCGAGCGACCTTGCCGTGAGTTTTGTTGAGATTTCGTTTATTTTTATTAAAGACTAATTTGAGCAGTAATTGTGTGATGCGCATGAGTCCTGAACCCCCCGCCTTGTCACAGATAATGAAAACCCAAAATTCAATGTCTCAGAAAATTATATTATTAATAATATTATTATTAATATTGTGAAAAAGTGCAATATTGGCAAGTCATGGCTTCACACCCCAATCAGCTAATTAACTCAATACACCTGCTGAGGATTCCTGAGCCTTTAAATGGTCTCTCAGTCTGGGTCAGTGCGCTACACAATCATGGAGAAGACTGCCGACTTGACAGATGTCCAGAAGACAGTCAGTGACACCCTCCACAGGGTAAGCCACAAAGTTCATTGCTAAATAAGCTGGCTGATCACAGAGTGCTGTTTCCAACAGTGATGGTTTGGGCTGCCATGGCATCTGCTGGTGCTTTATGGAGATTCTGGACTTGGCACCTGCCTATGCTGCCAAAGGTACCAAAAGCTGGTTCAATGACCATAAGATAAGATAAACCTTTATTCATGGTGTAACTGTGCTTGATTGGCCAGCAAACTCGTCTGACCTGAGCCCCATGGAGAATCTATGGGGTATTATCAAGAGGAAGATGTGGGACACCAGACCCAACATTATAGATGGCCTGAAGGCCGCTATCAAAGCAACCTGGTCTTCCCTTACAGGCTGACGGCCTCCATGCCACGCCACATTGATGTAATAATCCATGCAAAAGGAGCCCAACCAACCAAGTATTGAATGCATAGATATGGACATACTTTTCAGAAGCCTGATATTTCTGTTTAAAATATCGTTTTTTAAAATTGATCTTATGTAATATTCAAATTTTCTGAGACACAGAATTTTGGGGTTTCATTATCTGTAAGCCATAATCAACATTTCAAGATATAAAGGTTTGAAATATTTCACTCTGTGTAATGAGTCTATATAATATATGGGTTTCACTTTCTGAAATGAGTGACAAAATATATTGAACCTGTTCACGATATTCTAATGATATTATTCTTTTTGCGATGAGCTGTATATGCCTGTGAAAACACTCTTCAGCAGTCTCCTCTTGAATGCCCCTACGGTACATAAAACATGACAAAGTGTCCTTCCAGTGGAGAACACACGATGTAGTGCCATGTACTCTGCCCTACACACTGAAAAATTAGTCTTTCCGTGCCACTGAATGGTTCACTCCTTAATAGTTTCCTGTGTTTTTATTAGTGTGGTAGTTATACTTTAAATCTGAGGCCCATTTGTTTCCGCTGTGTATTTACGTTTAACAAAAAGATGACATGTGAACCACCTTGGGGTTGCAGTTCTGTCCTCTGTGTAGTTGTGTCTGATGGATAAAGTCTGACTGGGCTTCACACATTAAAGGTCTCAGGGACTACTACTGCAGATGTCAAAAGGTTGCATAAGGCCTTTTTTTTTGGCTCCACGGGGAGCTGTGGGAAGTCTGATCAGTTTCCTAAAGTGACGTCACTTGAGTCAGTAACAAAAATACGGTCAATAACAATTTTAATTAAACATATTAATAAAGTGATAAAATCTGGTTGTGTGGAGTTAGAAGTGAACTTACCTGACCTCTGTAGCTCCTCCTGCCATCACACAGGACCCCACCCACCCTCTGCACCCATCCTTCCAACTATTACCATCAGGTCACCGCTACAAGGTCCCACATTCTCGGAAAAACTTATACAAAAAATCTTTTATTCCCACTGCCATCACCACCCTGAATAATTTAAAATAACAAATTAATGTCTTGCCAGATACACTGCACTGTCATATATATTGCACAATGTCTGCCTGTACCATGTCTTGTATGTACAATGTTTGTCCGTTCTAAGTCTTGTGTATTTTTATTTTAACCTACTTATTTATTTGGCGCCTGCCAAAGATGAATTTCTGTCACTGATGTAACAGACAATAAAGTTTATCTTATCTTATCTTATCTTATCTCATCTCTGGCTGCCTTAGCTTCTAGCATTAAACCTCTAAATATCCAACCAGCCAGCTGTCAAGCTGCATTGTGGGAAATGTAGGCACCAGGTTTTGACAAGGAATAAGAATGTGTTGAATAAAAAAGATGACATCTTTGGATGAGATACATTGATTTGATAGTTGAAACTGTCCATGAGCCCAACAGTGTGTTTATGTGCAGTGTTAATGGGCACGCTCACAGTTGCAGGTTACAGGGTGACACTCAGGATTCAAGTACAGAATTATGAAGAAGAATAGATTTGTAGGGTTTCTGTGGCTTTATCACTTGGAATTTTTTTTTAAAGGACTTATCCAGATTCTTGTTTAAGTACTGATCAACTGTAGTCACCTGTCAAACAGGATGTCAGGGTCACATTTTCTTTTCAAAAAGAAAATTCAAAGCTCTACTAAACATGACTTTGTTCTCTCTGTTCCATATTTTGCTCTCCATCACCTCCCTCTGTCATCTTCCGCCGCCTGTTTGCAGGCAAAATGAAGTGCTGTGGCGAGAGGTGGTCTCGCTCAGACAGAATCACACACAGCAACACAAAGTCATGAACAAGGTCAGTCTACGTGTGTGTTTGTATGAACAACAAGTCATATCTGTGCCAAAACACTCTTACAGTCAATGTGTAGTGTATGGTGTGATACCTCTGAACCACCACCACCACCACCACCACCACTAGTACCACTGATACAACCAGCCTGATATTTGTAATTATGTGAACTGAAAATAAGTTCCCTCAGTTTTCATTCATGGAAGTTCCATTCATTCATGGAAGTTGCTGGATTGTATTTGGCATCCTGGTTGGTTACCCCACACAAATGATCAAAGTTCTTCTCCTGTGTTAACCGATTGAACTTTGTTTAGTGGTGTGTTACATCATATGAACCAATATTCTTAATTAAATATTTACAGTACACTGTGGTATGCAGCAAAATTTCCCTCAGAGGGATAACAGGAGTATATTTACCCAAGTGCTGTACTTAAGTATTTGATTCACTCCTGCATACCCTCATTTTGAGTTATTGCTTATTAGATCTACTCAGGCTGGAGTTTCCTATGCTGGGATTTACATGAGATGACGATGTATTAACAATGATAAAGTTGTAACTTTTACTGCAACAAAACTCTGTCAACAAGAAAAGTATTATTTTTATATTTTTATTTTTTGTGAAAAAACAAGACCTTTCTTTAGGGCTTCATAATTTAACATTCTGAAAGAAGTTGTTTTGCATGGGTACTCTAATACATTAAGGACATTTTACTGGTAATACGTCTACTACTTTACTACTAGTAAAGAATAAGGGAGTTTTACAGTGTGGTGTTACTATTTTACTTTAGTAAAGGATTTGAATTCTTTTTCCACGTCTGGATAGCAGGCTTGTGTTTATAACAACAGTTCCTTACAAAGCAAATTATCCAGCCCCGTGTTCATCATTGTTCCAAGTGTGTTTGTTTAAACAACAAATTCCAACTACAGAATGTGATAGAAGCCAACAATCTTCAGTGTGCATGTCAGGTACTGGCTTCACATCACAAGGTGACAAACACGTTGAGATAAGATGGCACAGAATTTGGGTCGGGTAATTTATTTTCCTTTTCCTGACTATGTTTCAAGAAGGAAATAATGGGTTAGTCAGTGTGTGTGTGTGTGTGTGTGTGTGTGTGTGTGTGTGTGTGTGTGTGAGTGAGGGAGAGAGGAGGATGCTGATTCATGCTGTGCTTTTCCTCTCTTTGCCAGCTGATTCAGTTTCTGTTCAGCCAGATGCAGTCCAACACACCCAGCACTGTGGGACTAAAGAGAAAGCTGTGAGTACATGTACACACACACACACACGCAGCAGAGCAATCAACAAAAGTGAGACAAACAGGGCCACAGTGGGGCAGAGGGAAGGGCTGGCTCAGCTGACAAACTGAACAATCTAACTCAACAAGCGCTGTGAATGGAGACAAGTGCTGAATCAGTCAGTCAGACACACACACACAAACACACACGCACATTCACACACAGTGAAGGCAGAGCAGAGTGCATGACCCTGTTGCAGCCTGTGTGTGTAAAATGCTGGTTCAGCTCTGCTGCTGAGTGTGAACAAGGCCGACACGAGAAAGGAAAGGCACGCTGGAACACAAAAGTGCTATAGAAAGGTGTATTTCAGGGTCACTGTGCTACCTGGCAAAGGTGCAGTTTTGTCCCATGTTTTAATGACAGTCATGGATGGCCTTCTGGCTTTCATATGCTCTCTGAACATTCACCATCTGTGTTTAGCATCTACCCACTCTCAGTCATGTGCTCACTCTCCACCCTCATGCAACATCACGTCTCCATATCAGCTATCTAAAATAGTGCTCAAGTTTACTCAGCCACAGTGGGGCAGCAGCATCATATGCTAATGTGTTCACGATGACAATGCTAACATGTTGATGTTCAGCAGGTACAATGTGTGCTGAGGTCACCATGTTAGTTTAGCTGAGCTGATGTGAATGTCATTCATTTTGGAAGTCCTTGACCATTCCTGATAGTACTTAATATTTAATGTTCTGTATTTAAGCTGTCATTTTTACTGGTCATATATTTTATACTGGTCATATATTTTTATATTTCAGATTTTATATTTCACATCCATACATAAAAGTGTAAATAAGTGATGCGAACTTGTGTATATCTCCTTTTTTTTAGACTGTTATTTGTTCTTAATATTTAACTGCTGCTATCCCCTGTGCTGCTGTAACATGTGAATTTCCCCACTGTGGGACCAATAAAGGCTTATCTTATCTTATCTTATCTTATCATATATATATGTCAGAAAATTTAAACTAAACATTTAATTATCAGTGTACACTTATCACACAAAAAACAACAACAAAGGAATCATGTGTTTGAAATTATGTGACAGTGACATTCAGCTTGAGTAGTGATATGCAGCAGTATACTGAAGCAGTGATATACGCTAGAGCAGATGTAATACATGTAGGGTCATTATAGAGTAAACATAAAAATCCAGTGTTTGTACCATTCAGCACCCTCAAAAACAGAAGCAATGCTGAAAGCAAGATGAGCAGACGACCCAATAAAGCTTCCATCTGTAATGCTTTCTGTTGATTCATTAATTAGTACTCTGATGATGATGCCTTGCTTGTCTTTGACTGTGTAGAGTTGTTATGACTACAGATGTCTAACTGACTAAGAACCAATGTCTCCTCCAGGCCCCTGATGTTGGACGATGGCTCCCCCAGCCCTCCTGCCTCCAAGTTCAGCCATAGTCATCCAATGGAGCCCATGCATGAGTCCTTCTACATCCATTCGGTGAGAAAATAGGAACATGATGCACCTAATGTCCTTACCACTTCATAGCCCTTAAAGTCCAGTAAGCATGCACTCAATTAGTAAAATCATCTGACATGTGGTGGCACATTCAGAACCATAGTAGGTAAACTACTGACCTTCCACATTCAGTGCAAATGTTGCTGGCAGCCACATGCAGTAAACACAGACTTTGAACTTACTGGCTGGCCTTTCTAAGTACTTGGACAAGATGGAATTTTAGATTTATCTTTAAAGCCAGTTGATTTGACACAAATCAATCCTGATACTAAGGGAATCACTTTCCCCAGCAGCTCGAGACATTTATTTGAATCTAAATTTAAAGTGTACTTGAAACATGACACATCCACTACATCATAGTGATTGGGCATGAATCTCCTTTAACCTGCTGCCACTGGTCTGGCTGTTAGGTTGTATCACCACTAGAGGGAAGCAGTGCACAGTGATTTGGAGGACTGTAGACGTGAGTGTACATTATTACAGGCTGTACAAACTCAACAAGCCTTTGTGGTTACTGCATATTAAAGTACATTTCTGTGCAATATTATTTTTGATTTGATCAAACATATGTCCCAAAGTCAGATTCTGGTTTTCACACAACTTTGACCAAATATGCAAACCATGTTTTGTCGGGCACTCTAGCGCGGCAGATCTGTAATGCTATATTCCCAACAGCTTTATTAATTCTAAATGAGCAGTGGGACCAAAGAGGAAAATATTAGCAAAAGAGAGTTTTAACTAGTGGAAAAGAAGCCAAGAGCAAACACAAGTCACAGTCCTCTGCTTTTCCTCCTCAGCCATCCAGTGATACTGCCTCCTGCTCTACAAGTGGGCTGACAGGAGGACCAATCATATCAGATGTTACTGACATGTCTCAGGCCAGCATGGCTCTTCAGATGCAGCCTGATGAGACCAGGTGAGTGGTGCAACACATATAGTTTTTCCTATACAGAAGCCTACCTCAATCAGCTCTACATCTCTTGCAGCATCTGACAACCATTTTCTTTATTAATTACTAAATAGAGATGGGCATAATGGAACATGGTAAAGTGACCAAAACTGGCCTTTTTTCGTTTTAATGTCTTTTTGATATTATGCTGCTAGTAGTCTGCACTACCTTTGACTGACAGTATTTGACTCTACCGACAGGGAGAAGTGCATGATGCTCATCAAAGAGGAGCCTGTGAGTCCAGGAGTGAGAGGGGCGGGGGCCGGAGGCAGTGTAGGGGGAGGAGAGGCCGTAGCATTGACCTCCTCCTGTGAGGTGTGCTCCTCAGAACCTCCGGTCCTCCCTGTTGCAATGGTCCAGTCTGTCCTGGAGGGGAGGGGCTCTGTGGCCTCTATGGTAGAGAGGAGGAGTAAGAGACCTGCCCTGGACAGGTGGGTGCTCACACAAGACCACGGGTGGACACACACATAGAGAATGCAACACAGATGTTTGTGCACAAAACTGCACACTGATGCAAATAGTGAGCAATTCACCCTGTGACTCTGTGTTTATATCTTACATATTCCTGTGTGTGTGTGTGTAGAGTGGAGGTTTCAGATGCCGTGGAGAATGTGGATATGAGCCTGGAGGAGCTTCAGCAGCTGCTGCTCAGGAGCCATCAGCAGAGTACTGTGGAAGCTGGGGCCAGCGCTGTTATTGATGTCAGTAGATCTGTACAGACACACACATAGAGACACAGTGACAGCTTGTTTAGCTGCACAGTCAGGTCTTGACAAAAATCTCAGTATTTCATATCCGTTCACCATCACAATGGATTTGAAGTGAAACAATCAAGATGTGCTTTAAGTTAGAACACATTTCATATGGGCCCTCCACCTTTTTAAGGGACCAAAAGTAAGTGGACAAAGTAACATGATCATAAATCAAATTGTTAATATTTTGTTGCAAATCCTTTGCAGTCAATGCCAGCCTGAAGTCTCAAACACATAGACATGACCAGACGCTGGGTTTCATTCCTGGTGCTGCTCTGCCAGGCCTCTACTGCAGCTGTCTTCACTTCCTGCTTGTTCTTGGAGCATTTTCCCTTCAGTCCGTCTTCAGCAAGTGAAATGTGTGCTGAATTCAGGTCAGGTGATTGACTTGGCCATTGCAGAACACTTCTTTGCCTTAAACTCTTTGGGCGCTTCTTGCAGTATGCTTTGGATCATTGTCCATCTGCACTGTGAAGCACTGTCCAAGTTCTGAAGCATTTGGCTGAATATGAGCAGATAGTATATCCCGAAACACTTCAGAATTCATCCTCCTGCTTTTGTCAGCAGTCACATCATCAATAAATGTAAGAGAAGCAGTTCCATTGGCAGCCATACATGCCCACACCACTACACTACCACCACCATGCTTCACTGATGAGGTGGATGCTTTGGATTGTTGGGAATAGGTAGGAGTGAACTTAGTTGATTGCTGATTGATTTATGAACAATGGTCGGTTGATTGCTCAGTGTTGAACACACTATTATTCGGTGTGTCGACGACACAGGTTTAGTGTTAGTGAAAGGAGGAAAGAAAGAAGAGCAGGCACTCGCAATAACCAGGCGGCCTCGTCCTCGTCCAGCGAGCCAATAGCTGTCTAGCTGTCTACCAGCTATCTAAGCCTTGCAGATCCAAACGTTTGGTGGTGCTCGCTCCCTTAAGGTAGGTGGCATGTTGAAAGACTGGAGCTCTCTCCTAACTTGTCGTCACCAGGGAATGAGAGGGTGCGACGTTGTGCCGCGATTGGTGACGTCACAGGGTTGTCCGGCCGGTGTCACCATGTCAGCCGATGACTGACCCATGTTGAGTTTTTGGCTAAATTGCACCTAGGTGCGAGTTAACAACTGGTGGAGCCTGGCACTCTTTTTCTGGACTCTGCTGCACTGTGGGGGAAAGTCTATTCTCCACATGCACATGGTTCGGTTCCCAACATTATCTTGAACAGTTCCTTCACCAGGCTCTTCTCTTCCCATCTTTCTGGTACAAGTTGATCTTTGCCCTGTCTGTCCATAGGATGTTGTTCCAGAACTGCACTGGCTCTGTTAGATGGTTTTTGGCTTTCCTGTTTTTGAGCCTCACCAATGGTTTCCACCTTGTGGTGAACCCTCTATATTCACTTTGGTGAAGTCTTCTCTTAATAGGTGGCTTGGACACAGATACACCTGCCTCCTGGAGAGTGTTCTGGATCTGGCCAACTGTTGTGAAGGGGGTTTTCTTGACCAGGGAAAGGATTCTTCTGTCATCCACCACACTTGTTTTCTGTGGTCCTCCAGGTCTGTTGGTCTGTTGGTGCTGCTGAACAGTTGATTTCGCCACACCTATTTTTTTTACTATCTCTTATGGGTTTGTTTTGATTTTTCAGCCCAATGATGTTTCACTGACAGTGACAGCTCTTTGGACTTCATTTTGAGAGTTGACCTTGACAGATTCCAAATGCAAATACCACACACACACACCTGGCCATGGCTCAGCTGAGCAGGCAATTGTCCAAATACTTTTGGTCCCTTAAAAAGGTGTTGAGGAAGGAAATGAGGAATATTATGTCCTATATACTGTTCTCCTGATTTGGATGTAAATAAACTCTGCACTTTAAGCACATCTTGATTGTTTCACTTCTAATCCACTGTGGTGATGTACAGAGCCAAAATACAAAAAAATTGTGTTAATGTCCAAATATTAATGAATCTGACTATCGCTCTGACATTTGAAATCACCGCTTATACAGTCATTGAGTTGAACTATTCCTTTGTACTGACCTGCATGAAGACATTCTCTCTCTCTCTCTCTCTCTCTCTCTCTCTCTCTCTCTCTCTCTCTCTCTCTCCCTCTGTAGCCCTTCAGTTTAAGTCTGCCTCTGACCGAGTGGAACTTCACAGAGATGGAGTCCAACCTCAAATCAGTAAGTCATACAGTTCGTTATCATCCCAAGATGTATGAATAATGTCCCCTTAAAATATTGCTTATTGAGAAGAAGCTCTAAACACAACATTGAAATCACCTTATAAAGATGATAAGGTGAACAGGGAACTGTGAGACTGAATCAAAACAGAAAAGTAAAACCAAAACAATGAGCTGGAAGATGTTAAAATGCTCTTTCAAGCCAAGGGGAATTGCAAAGAGGTAATAACTTTTGGCTTTGACACATTTCACAATACACATACTCATTTCACCCACTGTTAAAATAAAGATATTGATAACAGCAGCTTTAACTTTTAACCCCACTCTTCCTCTTGCATAGTCAATTTTATTTTAGTCACCTGCTATCCCACAATTCCCTGAGAACTAATTTACTCATGCCCCATATCAAAAGAACAACTGCTGACATCTCCTACACCATGGCCGCTGGGTCTTTTTTGGTTGCCCAAATAGAACTGTGTTAAAAAATTTGAGTAGCAGACCCATGACTTTTGTCAAACACTGCACAGTGCTTATGCTGCTATAAGCCATAATTGAAGTTATCATGGTGGCAATAATTTTATCCTCTGTTTCAGCAACTGAGAAGTAAACAGAATTACAACATTAACCTTACAAAGTAATCTATCAGAATGTGTGCTTGCACATATTTGATTGCCTGGTGGTCTTAATTGATTGGTTGAATGATGCGTTGTGTCCAAACATAGGCTTTGGCCATGAACAAAGAGGCCTGTCTGATCCACTGATTGCATAGACACAGTGTGGTTAATTAAGTAAATAACACTCACACCAGTGGAGTGTGGACGGAGGTTTCTTGCCAAACTAGAAAAGTGATTGTACAAACAGCTCACAAAAGAGTCAGTTCTGAAGCTGAGGATGAAGGTCAGATTTTCCAGGATGACTCTTAGATTCAGTGTCTGGAACAATAGAAACAGAGTTCAATTTTCTGGCCACCTTGCAGTGAATAGACAGGATGGTGAGGCTGTTCAATCTGTCCTGGCACACTGTGGAGATTAAAGAGTTTAATGTGAGTCACCTTGTGAAAGGCTCTCTCACCACCAGCAGCTGACGCAAAAAGAGAATAAAACAGCCTAACAGTAAATAGTAGCTCTCCAAAAAAGCTTTGCACCTGACTTTTAAAAACTACATTTAACAGCTGACATGGGGAGAGGTTAGGTGGGACACTGGTGCCATGAAATGATGAATAATGTATAAACTGTTTTAAATCATTGAATACTTTATACTCATCAGTGACCCTTAATGTCGACCTGCAATCAGTTCCTTAAACGATTCCCACTGTTTTGTAATGTAAAAATTAATGATTATGCGACATAAAAAAGTGAGTTGAAAAAGATAGTCGTTGCACTCTCTAATCTTCAGGTCATCTCATCATGACGAAAATGATGAAAGGAGTGGCTTCTTTATGAAGAATAGTTACTGATTATAGAACATCAGCCGGTGCACTGTAATACAAACAAAGTGAATCTTGCTTTACTTGTTTGACTGCATGAAGAGACAATGCTGTTCAACAGAAGGCAAGTATGTCACCAATGGTTGGGTTGGTCTGAGAGGATATGAGGAGAACAACTAATCTTCTCCTTCAGGAGAATCCATTGCTGAAACTCAATCCACTGTACAAGTATATTTCTTGGCAACAAACAGGAATGTAAAAAGACAGTAGACACAAACAACTTTAACTATAGGTGCATTTCCTTCCACCTGTTTTTTGTGTTCATTTTCAATTTGTGCATAAGAAAATTCTGAGACAAAGTCCATATTTGCATAACAGCAGTGGATGAAACATGAGTAATTTTCAGTTTCTTTCGCAGATTTAATGGAAATTTGTTTGAAATTTGCACTAAATTTGAACTAAACGAAATATTTCCTGCATGTAACTCCTCAGAAAACCACATTTTTACAGCATATGGAATAAAGACATTATTAACTGATCATTTCTGAGCTCTATGGCAACTACCTGTTTGCCTCTACTTCCAGTCCTTATGCTGAACAACTGTAATTGTATCCTGCTTCTAGCTACATAGTCTACAGACAAACATGAGGAGAGTCAATCTTCTCTTGGCAAGAAAGTGAAACATGTGAAACATTTCCTTTAAGGCTCTCAATTATGTCTTATTATCTTTTCAAATCAACTACTGGAATGCTATCAGTGCTGCTTCCTATAGAATATCAGACATACCCACACATGTTATGTAATGTACAATACTTTCTTACAACTTATTCACTGCCTACTTTTTCATGAAAGTCATAAAAATTCCCCAGACTGTTCATTGATCTCGTATTGTCTTCATCATAGTGCACATACTTGACGAGTTGAACATTTTCTCGATGGGAGAAGCTGTTTTTCAGATTCTTCTTTTCAATGCCTCACTTCTTGTAAGCACTCCGTAAACATGACTCGTGACATATCAACAGCTCTTGCTTACCTAAGAAATGTCATTATCATCCATCCTCCAGAGCTGTAGTTATCCTTCTGAAAAGCAGATTTCACTACGCTTAGTGCGGATCTCATCTAAAGGAGAGCACATTTCATCTGTGTCTCTGTTTGGGTTTGTTTGTGCAGCTGACAGTCAATACTAATCCTGGTAATTAGAGAGTGCTGCAGATTTTCCCACTTCCACTCGCAGTCTGTGTGCGCCTTGTTTGCCCCATGTTCTGGTAATTCA
Source organism: Centropyge bicolor (assembly GCA_037975185.1). NCBI lineage: Eukaryota > Metazoa > Chordata > Actinopteri > Pomacanthidae > Centropyge > Centropyge bicolor. The sequence continues at coordinate 227,205 of JBBMOC010000228.1, read as the reverse complement.
TCATATGCTCTGAGCATTTCCCCAAAGATGCTCAGTAACCACCTCTAGGTGCCTCTGCACTACTTGAAGATCTTTTTACACTCACGAGGGAAAATCTGATATAGGAAGCAATGCAATTCACTAGTGCTTTCACTGAATATATTCCAGCACCCCCATTACATCTCCCTGCTTCCTTTGGCTGACTTTATACACTGGATATTACTTGAGAAATGACTTGCATTCACATTGCCCAGTGAATGCTCCATTGACAGGCTATCATGTCTGTCACTATGTTCTGTTCTGTCTGGCCACAGTCATGGATCAACAGACAAATCATAATATTCCTCATTTCCTTCCTCAAGTTCCTTGCTTTTGCCTCCTCTCTCTGTCTTTTTCTCTCTCTCTTCATCCAACACTCTTTCATTAATGCTGCTGTTTTTCTGCAGAGCACACACACACAGCAAGAACTGTTCACAGATTTATAGAGCTTCACAGCAGCAATTTAATGCAGGAGAATAATAATAATAATAATACATTTTCTTTGTAAGCGCCTTTCAGGTCACTCAAGGACACTGTACAGAGTTAAAAAAACGAACAGATAAAATACAGTCACAATACAATCAACAGATAAAAAACATAGTAAAAAGTGTGAGGGACAGTGTGACAGGGTTAAGGGGAGTAGGCAAGCCGGAACAGATGGGTTTTGAGTTTGGATTTGAAGATGGAGAGACTGGTGGAGTTACGGAGGTCAGGTGGCAGTGAGTTCCAGAGCTGAGGAGCAGAGTGGCTGAAGGCTCTGCTCCCCATGGTGCTGAGGCGGGCAGTAGGAACAGAGAGGTGGATGGAGGAGGAGGATCAGAGAGAGCGGGATGGAGTGACAATGTGCAGGAGGTCGCAGACGGTTGATAGAACGAAGATGGAAATAAGCAGACCGAGTGATGTTATTGATGTGAGATTGGAAGGAAAGTGTACTGTCAAGGATGACACCCAGACTCTTAACCTGAGGGGAGGGGGAAACTGAAGTACTGTCAATGCAAAGTGAGAAGCTGTCAACTTTGGCGAGAGTGGATTTGGTTCCAATGAGGAGGAGTTCCGTTTTAGTGCTGTTTAATTTAAGAAAATTTGAAGTAAACCAGGATTTAATTTCAGAGAGGCAGGAGGAGAGGGAGGGAGGTGGGAGGGTGGAACTGGGTTTGCAAGAGAGGTAGAGCTGGGTGTCTTCCGCGTAGCAGTGGAAAGAGATATGGAATTTGCAAAAGATGTGACCAAGGGGGAGGAGGTAGATGATGAAAAGGAGGTGCCCCAGGACTGAGCCCTGGGGCACACCTGTGGTGACTGGGGAGGGGTTGGAAGTAAAAGACTTGAGCTGAATAAACTGAGTGCTTGTGGTTATGTGGCTATGTGGTCAGGGGTGAATGCGATGGTCAAATGGAAACAGACATTTTGAATCACCCCTGACCACATAGCCACATAACCACAAGCAGGGCTCACCTCGTATATTAGCAACACAGTGGAGCAACAAGCACTCGGGGTCAGGTGCTGAAGGAGATACAGAACAGAACAGATATCAAATGCAAAATCAAATGTTATATTATTTGTCATAAGATTAAGGGTAAGTGGTTAAAGTACAACATATGTGTGTGTTTATTTTCTCCGCAGTACATGTTCCAGAACCAGGAAGCAGAGGCTTTTCCAGCTACAGGCTGTGAGGAGCAGTGATCAACCTGTGCTGTGGACTGTCCTTTCTGAAGTGGAAGGTAACAACCTTGAAACTTCATCTGTTAGTAAAATGGTCAGTAATAGTGTTAGTAACAGTAATAGTAATATATGATTACTCATAAAAGTATAAGTCAAAAATGTCAGCAAATCCCCATGAAAACACCAAAACCAACAATGTGTTAGTCTGTCTTTTCTGGACAGGACAGACTCAAAGAAAACCATAGCCCTGTGTTTATGTCAGTAAAAACATGTCATTCTGTGCACCATAATTGAACCTGGAATTTGTTAACAATAAGAAAAATGTAGAATATCAACAGACCTTTAAAACCAGATAATTATGTGTTAAACACCATGAACCAAATAACAGTTTGTTTTCAGGACCTTGCTTTTCAAAAACTGCACATACTGTTCTTACCAATTGTACTGATGTAATATGGCAGATCTGACATTTTTATATCATAATACTCACAATGAGCATTAAAGGGTATGTTCACATTTTTTCAAGTCTATCTCAATACAATAGTCATATGACATATGTGCAGTGAGAGAGTTGCTGTAACCATTTCTTCTGTCCATATTGACTATTAAGCGATCCCTTCCCAACTTGATACCCACTCCATTTCATTAACTAAAACTGCTAAAGCCACATATTAACTTTGGTTGAACTTTACTGATCACTTACTACCAGTATGGATCAGAGGAATGATTACAGCAACCAGTAACTATACAGTAAGTATTGTATTAACACCCACATCCTCAGAATTAAATTGTACTTATCATCTGTACCTGTGTGGTCCTGAATGAGTGCAATATTATATTTTCTTATTGAGAGGTGAAAACCATTTTTTCAGTTGACTGTTGTTTTCCTCCATGTGTAAATATATAGTTGCCTCCAGACTGTCATGTCTTCTTGCTTCTGTCCTCAGGCTCCTGAAGCTGCTCTTCCCCTCATTATTCCACTCTGCCTGAGTTTGATCCCCCGGCCCTGCCAGGCTGTTTCTTACTTTATTTTCTCTCTTTACATTCACCTTCCTACCAAATGCAGCAATGAGAAAGCCTGTACCCTTACATTTCCTGGTCAGCTGACTGCTGCCGGTGGACCTGCAAGCTACCAGCTCTGTGGACACGACCGCTGCCTCCATGAGGAAAGATGCTGGTCTAAGTTTTTCATAGTTACCCAAACAAACAAGTGTGTTATGACATAATTATATCTAGACTCCAATATTAAGCCAGCTGGATGCAGACAGTGCATTCTTGGCTCCAGCACTTTAGTCTTTGTGTGAGAGGGAGTTCCTGCTTGTGGAAGTGACTTTTTCTTCCTATTGTATAAAGAATCTATTACGGATGTACAAATGAATATTTTTATTATTCTATCCTTATTACAAAAACACTGTTTGTATCCAAGAGAGAGCTTTGGCAAAAAAAAAAAAGTCGCTGTGAAAAACCATCTTGGGGGGGCAATGTAGCATACTGTATATTACAATTTACGTGATTTTTATTTTCAGTCTGTGAAAGGGTGTAGAAAATGTAAGGGCTCCTCATATACTTCATGCATTTCAAATCATGATAAATGTGTTGAGAAAGATCAGAGGTGAGTTAGCCTTCTAGGATATGAAAGGTTCCTCTAACAAATATATGGATTCTTACAATCCATTAAGAAACTTTTATTCTTATGAAGCAAATCATGATAGGAGGTTTTACACACCGAAGCGCACATCTAATGTATCTTTGCACAGGCCTGACATGTAGCCAGAGACTTAGAGTTACTTCTCTTCTGTCCATTTAAATGTGAGGTTTAAAGGAAATATTAAAAGAAAGACTCCTCATTTGACAAAACCATGAACACCACTGCATTTTTGCACAATCTGTATCACTAGTTATTTATAGTTGAGACAACAGGTCATTTATTTTCTGTTTGTAGATGACCGACACTTTGTTGCTCTACACATGCATGTCTAAAAGAGATACTGGCCTCAATAACAGGGGTTTCAAATCTCAAAAGCAAAATTTAGTCTTGGAGTCATGAGGTCTCTGAATGCTGTTTTCATTTGGAAACAAAGGCCACATGTTGACTTGAGACTTGAGTTTGCATAGAATGTAGAAACCCTGACAAACAGTCAAGATACTTTGTTAAAAAAAAAAACAAAAAAAAACTCTGCTGTCCAGGAGCCAGTCTTTAAAAAGATTTCATTATGATTGACTGCATTTCATTAAATGTATGGTGGGGTGGTTACTTGAGAATTGAATCTGTTATAGAACCATGAATACCTGCTTGAAAAAAAATGCATATGAATTCTCTGGATTACTTCAAATCATTGATAACTAACTGATAATGCCATTCGATGTAAATTATTAGTCCTCATCACTGGTTGCAGGCAACAGTTTAAAGGTTTTAAAGGTTAACTTAGCGCTAAATATTCTTCTGGGAAACTTCCTGGAGATGAGTTGAATCGTGCAATACTGTACAGAACTGTGAGAACTCACAAAATTGCAATACATGGATGACCATAGGAATGTAGGAAACAGCAACTGTGAGTGGTGGACTGGAAGACACCATAGTAAGATGTACTGCAGGAGGGCAGTGTCAGCCTGTCTAAAAGCCTCAGCTTGTAGTTACAGCTATGGTGGAGGCGCACACCAGCTACAGCTACGTGTGTAGCTATGTCGTAACCCCTTAACACTAGACTACAAACCCAGCTTTTAGAATCTATTTTTGCAAAAGGTAGAACCGAGAGTAGAGCAACTGAACGACCAGCAGCTCAACTGTCAGAGTGTGGCTGTGAGCAAGGCACAAGACCAGGGCAGTCATTTGCATTAGCTCTTTGAAAAAGGCCAAGCATTGCGATTTCTTGATGATGTACTTTTGAATCTTTTGTGTACTACCACTACTATTTATTAAGGCTCCAAAGAGTATAGCATTACTATATATACTGAATTTATAATGCTGTAACTTTCCATCTAGATTTGGTACAGTGTGATTATACCAAAGTTGGAAAAGAAACTTAGACATACTTGATATTTTCATGTCTGCATTGAGAGAGGAAAATATAAAAATACACAAACAAAGACTTCCTTGAAACAATTTACCCAAACATTATATTGAATTTGCCAACTTAAAGAGCTGATGCAAACTGCCCCCTGCAGGTTAACATTTTTGTGACAGACCTTCCTTTCTCAGTGCATACTTTGGGGAGAAGGGAGAAAAGGAGAGCTTTGGTGTATAACAAGTGAAATTGCACTAAAAATCACAGTTGTATGATATTTGAGAGTATACAGTACATTTTAGACATAGCATTTATTCTCGTTCCTCATGATGATATGAGTGTTAAGGATCTTTTTTCAAGGAGTGATGAATACATACATTCAGTTGCTGTTGTGTTTTTAATTTATTCTGTTTTTCCATTTTAATCATTTGCACTGGAAATGAATGGATGTGTGTTCAAATGACATTTATGCTTGTCAGGATTGCAGATAGATAAGGAAGTATTTTTGTTAACTGAGTGAAAAGAACTCTGCTGTAACAAAGCCTGGCATCCAAAAGCACTTCTGCACTATGAACGAATGGCAACTCATCAGCGAATGAAAGGTGACATATATCAAACATATGCAAACAAAAAATAGACAGTGAAACCCTTTCTTGCTACAACAAGTACACCTGCTGTCAGCAAAGACACACAGGCGATATTAGTGCTTAGATGCTTTTGAAAGTTGGCCACAACCTGCTAAAAATGTGAATTGTTTTTAATGGTTTTTTGCAAAGACTAAAGTGTATTGTTACAGAGAGTCAAAGAAACTGAGCATGTATTCCACCTGTGTATGAAATATTTAAGTTGTTAAAGGAAATAAAAGTGAAAGTAAGCAGAAAAAGAGATTGATTCCTTCCTTGAATTGTTGTGCATTTTCTTTATGCAAATTTCTGTTCCAAAAATTATTATGAATGAAAATTGTGCCATCACCATCATTGCTACATAGGAAAATCTGACAGGTGTAGCAGCAGCTCTTGTACCATGTTATGGCAGCTTTTGTAGAAACTTCAGTAACACTTGTGACACTAAAACATTATATGGTTCGGCTTCCTTATAATGTTATAAATTAGGAGCATGTATATGTAGGGCAGTTGCCTTTTTATGTCAGCAGGTGGCACAGTTGCACTGTTTTTTTTTTGTTGAAAATGCCGTGATTGTCCATTTAAGGACACTGTTGCTACGACATTCTCGTTGCAGGACGCCATGTTTTTTACAGTCGTTTTTCCTTGCTCCGCAAGGTAATGAGGCCAGTAGCAAACCGGAATAAAGTGCAGCCTCGAACCACAATCCCGAACCTTGCGTCTGGTGCCACCTTCTCTCCACAAGCACTCTACCACCAACACAAACTTAAAAACCACAACGCAGAGTCCAGGGGAGGTGCGGGGAGTCGGACTAGAGGCACCTGCTGCAGCAGCTTCAAGCCTTCAGCCCCCCCATACTCCATCTACAAGCCATTACCGGGGAACAGATGGAGCCCAAAGCCACCCTTTGAGTGATGGGGCCATGGCGGGCCCTGGCACAGTGAGCCCAGAGCTGGCAGTAAGACCCAAGCATGGCCACCAGGCCCAAAGGCACCACCTGGAACCTGAATTAGGTTCTCAACTTACCCCCACACTCCCAGTGCTGTCATCTCATTACATTACCCCAGCCCATCTTTCCAGGCTTTGGAGCTTCAACACAGCCCCCCTTGTCCAGTTTTGATGTCACCCCAGTCAGAGGATCAAGACACCAGACTGGCAGGTTAGATTACAGCTTGCCAAGTGTCATCTCTCCAGCAGACGCCCCTGTGCCCCAGTCATCAATGCAGATCCTGACAACCCCTGTTCCTCTGCATCAGGATAACCCCCATGAGCCCCCACCTGCTCTTGTGCCACACTCAACCATGCAGGCTACTACAGGCCCTTCTCTCCCACCCCAAGGTAACCCTTATGGACACCAAGTCCCCATGCCTCCTCATAGCACTCCTCACCCCATCCCACCCGAAATACAAAGTGTGCCACAGCCCTTCATGACGCACCCAATCACTGCTCATTACTCTGCCCAGCCCACCCAGTCTAGCTCCCAAGGCTGCCAAAGTATCAAACCCCACTCAACATTGTAGACATGACCCCACCAGCTGGACATCTCCCCCAGTTGCATACATCCCCAACCCCTGTTCACTACTCTCAAGACCCTGCAGCCCACACCGTCCCACCTGCCGCCATTGCATGGGACCCAAACACAATAATGCCCAGCCCTCATACTACAAATGCAGCCTATAACAGCGATGGTGGTATAGTGGTGAGCATAGCTGCCTTCCAAGCAGTTGACCCGGGTTCGATTCCCGGCCATCACAGGTGACTTCTCTTTTGTCAATTCCCCGGAGGGAACCTCCCAAAGGGATTAATAAAGTATTCTGTCTGTCTGTCTGTCTGTCTATAAGCACACAGCACCTCTCCAGACCCCCATCACAGTGCTGCAGACACCAGCAGTTAAGCAATCCAGCATGTATCCGGAAGCCTTCCCATACACAATGCCTCTGCCTCAATCCTCAAACCCAGTCATGTACCCATACCCGTCTGACCTACCCCCAAAATCCCCCGCCGTGACCACAGCCAATCCAGGCGCCTCACAGATGACCTACAGTGGGTTCATGCAGACTCATCAGGTGAAGAATGTTCAAGTGTTTACTGGTAATGCAGACAACAAAATGCTGGTAGATGATTGGATATGTGATATGCAGTATCTTCTGGAGGCGATAGAACTGCCCCCACACCTCCGCTTCTCTACTGTTGTGCGACACTTGAGTGGTGAGGCCAGAAAATTGGTTCTGAACCTGCCTCCCCATGAACAGACCCCAGAGAAGGCATTTGAGGAACTAAGAGCAGAATATGGTGACATGCAGGGCTCCTTGGATCCCCCAGCTGACTTCTATGTGCGCAGCCAGTGGCAAGGTGAGTCTGCCTGCTCTTATGCTATTGCACTGGAGTCTACGTTGAGGGCTGTGGAAGAAAGTCAAAGAGGAGGTAGGCTCTTTCCTGATCGAGACAGTAAACTCACTAGGCAGTTTTTGAGAGGACTCACTGATGAGGAGGTCTATGCAAGGGTTGCAGCCATGAAACCCAGGCTCTTAAGCTTCCAGGAACTGCAGGTTGAGCTACAGAATCTAGCAAGAGAGACAAAAAAGTTCCAGTCACAGCACAAGTCAAAGAGACCCATTGCGTGGTGTGTGTGGTGTCAACACAAGGGCAGAACGAACAAAATATACCTCAGAGTTATCCGAGCTGACGGAGCTGGTCAAAAAGTTAGCCCTTAACCAACAGGAACACATAGCTAAGCTGTCTCACCTTGAAGCCAGAATCACTGCCCCACCCCCCATACCCCCACCAAGACCTCAGCCACCAGCTGTGACTCCCATCCCCAGTGCAGGTGTGACATGCTATCGGTGTGGGAAGCAGGGACATATAGCCCACACCTGCAGAGCTGTTTTCCCTAACCCCAACCCGGCCTGGGCTCAGCAACCTCAGCCAGTGAGCCCCGCAGAGAGGAACACACCTCAGCCACACCAACCTTTAAACGCCTAGAGCCCATGGAAACCGGGGCAACCATGGGTGGGAACCAACAAAACATGCTGGAGCCGGAAAGTCCTTCATCTGAGGGTGCTGCTGCTTCTGAGGAGTCTGGGCCCAACCAAGCTCCACAATGTAGTGAGCCTCATGGGGATGTGGGGACTGAGTCACTCCCTGCCATGACAACGTAGGAGATTCGCGCAGCACAGAATGAAGACCCTGTCATTGGCCCAGTCTTGCATTCTAAAAGCCGGAAACACAAACCACGTTGCAGTGAGAGGGTTGGAGACAGTGGGCAAGTGTGCCTTCTCTTAAAGGAGTGGAGGTTAGTGGTAAAGGAAGGTATTATGTATGAGAAGGACAGTGGTGCAGCTTGTACTGCCAGAGAGTCTCCACACAGCAGTCAAAACTGCTCTTTACGATGACTCGGGTCACTTGGGCTTTGAGAGAACATTACAGATGATAAGAGAGAGATTTTACTGGCCAAGAATGTTCCAGGAGATAAAGGCTTGGTGTGAACAGTGTGAGAGGTGCTGTCTCAGGAAGACTCCTACGTCAGGTCTCAGAGCTCCACTGGTCACCATCCACAACAGCGCACCCATGGAGCTTGTGTGTGTGGACTTTTTGATCCTGGAGAAATCCAAAGGTGGAATAGAAAATGTTTTCATTGTGACAGACCACTTCTCCCGTTACGCTCAGGCCTACCCCACCAAAGATCAGAAAGCCAGCACAGTGGCTAAGGTGCTGTGGAAAAACTGCAGATTTGGTTTCCCTGCAAAGTTGCATGCCGACCAGGGGCGCAGTTTTGAAAGTGCTGTTTTGAGAGAGCTGTGTAAGTGTACTGGCATCACTAAGACCCACACCACACCATATTACCCCCAGGGCAATGGGACAACTGAAAGGTTCAATAGGACTCTATTAAACATGCTGGGGACCTTGGAACCACATTTGAAGCCTTGCTGGCATGAGCATTTAGATGCTATGACACATGCATACAACTGCACACGGCATGACTCGACCGGGTTGACACCATACTACCTATGCTCAGGCCAAACAGATGTCACGGCATGCTAAAGGGCAGCAGCAGAAGTACTATGACCAGAAAGCAAAGAGCCAAGTCTTTAGCCCGGAGGACAGGGTCCTGGTCAAAGTGTGTCATGTGGAGGGGCAGCAGAAACTGGGGGATAGGTGGGAGCCTCATCCATATATTGTGGTGAAGAAGCAACCTAACATCCCTGTGTATGTGGTGCGTTTAGAGGTGCTTCAGAAAACTTTTGTTCCTGCCTCCAGTCCCTTGCAGAGATCCCCAACACCCTTGTTTCAACTCAGCCAGAGACTGCTTTGAGGCATAGTGATGTTTACACTTCCACAGATTATGGATTTTGGCCTACAGAGTGTGTCTATAGCTCTGTTTCCATCCGAACATAGCATAGCAAACTTAGTTAGTGGAGATAAACAGCAGGTGGTGGTAGTTTTCCACTCAGGTGCCATTAAGTCAGACTTCAAACAGTGAAAAACAATACAGAAAACACTATGAAATATTGCATTCATGTTTGTTTCATGTATTAATTTTTCTATTTGAAGAAGATGACAGTCTCTTTATCGCTCCAAACAGATCTGATGTTTTCATCTGTCATCATTTTGCATCTTCCCAGTGCAAAGGTTCATGTTTCATGTTTAAGTCACATGCCTCATATATGCCAGGATTTATTAACTAAGTCTGTTTTTGTACAATATTTTGTACAAATATTTTTGTGCACAAATTACTTTCGTTTCCACTTGACTCCAATGAACAAAACCCTTTTTTTGAGTAGCACTATACAAACAAAATAATTATCTTCACATGACATCTGAGGACATAGAAATGAGGCTGAGGTGGGACCAGCTGTGACAACCAGCACACAATGTCTGCGGAAATAATGTCTTTACAAAACATGCTTTCCATTTAGGAATGCCAATTATCTTTTGTCCCCCATGTGGCACAAATAGCCAGCACTTTTCAAGCTGCCAACCTGAACAGTAGCGTGTCCTGTTTTACATTGACCTTCAGTTTGAGGTGTTCTCATTATTATTATTATCATCCTCTGCAGTGGCCATAACATTGACTATAGAAGTCTGGATTCCAGTTACATGGTTTGATCTCAAGTCTGACTCACATCATAAATCAGTTGACTTCAGACTTGACTTGGAAAAAAAAAAATACTTGCAACTCGACTTTGATTTTAACACCAATGGCTCATGACTTCACACTTCAAGCCTTTTGATTTGGAATGACTTGATGTCCTGCTCAAGCCCAGAGATTAAAATTCTTCATTTTACTGATACATGATTTTCATGATACAGATTCTCTTTGATGCAGTCTCTTTGGGTGAGCTGGAGGAAAAGTACCAGCAGACAGACAACAGATCATAAGATGGTTTGTCACATCTAGTAAACATTCACACTCAACAATACTCAGAAATGACAAGTAATTGTGTCATAGAAATAATATATAAAGATACATTTGAATTCATTTTGCTTTTAAAAAATAGATTCACATACTTCAAGTCTGTCTTTGAATAATACTCACAGATCCTTGTAACAGTTCCTCTGTTCAACACATGTAATGGATGACAAAGCTAATGTACATGTGTAAGTTCCATCGGGTCGTGTTGTCACGTTGATTTCTTACCAGAAATAGGCTCTGCTGTATTTTTAGAAGAAACATTCCTTTCTACAAAATATGAAATTAAATTGGTAATACGGTTTGGATATGGCAACAACATTACGAAGATAGTGAAATCTCATAAATTAGGTCTAACTACTTATACTATGAATTATACTGCGTGATCCAACACATTTTCAGGACTTAATGTGTGCACTCAAAGGCACACACACACACACACACACACACACACAAACACACACACACACACACACCTACACACACACACACACACACACACACAGAGACGGGAAGTACAGCTGCTATAAATATCATTATCTCTCCTCTCAACTCGTGCGCCTGTCAGGTTCTCTTCGTCTTCTCTCCTCCTTGTTTCATGGTGGTTGAGCTGCACTCCTCTCCAGTTACACCTCTGATGTAGCACATATTCCATTTGTGAATCCTCCAAATTAGATTTCAGCCCTTTTAACCAGCCATCAACCCAAGAGTGTTAGCAGGGAAGAAAAAAACAATTCTTGCAGCAATGATGTCAGAGAAGATGCTGTTTCTGTGATTACTGTCATGTCAGGTATATGTGAGAAAATTACATTTTTAATTCTTTTCTTGTTCTCTTTAAATGCACAAATGAATTAGTGAAGATGTTTTTTTTTGTGTCTTATGCTGTCTGTGCTTTGCTGTTTGAGATAAGAGGATTTCATACCTGAGTTTATAGGCAAAAAAAAGTTTAATACAAGGATTTTATGTAATTGATTTCCACTTTTCCTTGTGTTATAGTGGCATTTTTTCATGTCACTTTACCTGCATGTCTGGCATTCATGACATTTAGTCTTTAGTCAAAGACTGGTGACACATATCAAAGTTGTGGTGTATACTAAACCGGTGAGCCAAGGGGCAATTTCCCTTTACGTATGTGACACCTAAAAGTTTTTTTTATCTTCTTTAATAACAAAAAACTATTAACAATATATATTTAAAGACCATGTTGACAGTTGGTTGACTACGAAAGGAGATGACTAAATGTGATATTAGTTAGACTTTAAAATTTTTGATAATAAAAGTGCAACTTCAATTCGATTGAATGGCTTCTTATTACTTTTTACTGATCTATATCACATTATTATGATAAATTTCTTAATTATCTAAAGCATATATTTAGGTTTATGAGTCTGATGTCTTTAATAATATGTCTTCTTGTTAAATCAGTATAACATCAGTATTACAGGAACTTGCAGTATTAATTAATTGTAGTTTCTTAACCAAAGTGCATGGAGTGATATGTTTCAGCTCCACCAATAGGAAAGCAGGGCTGTGTATGAAGAGTTATTATTAGACCTTTTAAAAAAGCTTTTCAGAAAGTGAGCTCTTTCTCTTTTTTGTTTTTTTTTTTTTTTTTTTTGTATTCTTTAAAAAAGGAAACTACAGCCAAGTGGGAAATGACTCTCACGTCTGAAATCTTTTCTATCTCACTGAGTAACTCCATCTCCTTGTCTCTCTGCTGTTCATCCCTCCTTCCTCATCTCCTCTTCTCCTCTCGTACAGATTGATCTTTTTTATTCTTCTTGCCTCCAAATCCATCTCCACTCTTTTTCCTCTCCAGCCCGCTCTACCACCCTCTTCACCCACCTCTCTCTTCTTCACCACCTCTTCTGTCTCACTGTGAATCAGCCCACCTCCCCATTTTTCCTCCATTTCTTCCTCTCCCTTCATCCTGCACCTTATTTTCTCCCTTCTCTCATCCACCTTTCACTGTGCTCGTTTCAATCTGCAACTCTTTTGCTTTTTGCTGCACTCTCTCTTGCACCCTGTCGTCTAATTCTTCATCTTCTTCTTCTCTTCACCTCCTCCCTCCCTCCCTCCCTCCCTCCTTCCTCCATACTGCTGCATTATTCAGACTGAGTGCTCTTTGGAATGGCTTGTGTTGTCCCTGAGTACCTCTCCTCTCATCGTGCTCTATGGAGCATCACTCTGGAGTTTAACCCCTCCCTGCAAAACCCTCGACTGCACCAGACACACACACACACACAAAAACACGCACACAAACATGCATCAGGTCAGACCGTGACACACACGTACACTCTGTCAAACTCATAAATTCACACCCGTACTTTCAGATTCCTTACATGCAGGCGTTTTCCTGCACATACCGAGACGAATGTAAAGACGTCCTCGGAACTGTCACGTCAAAAACACGCTATTTCTCTCTCCTTCTTTTCTCTTTCTTCCCCCAAATACCAGCCAGGGGTCCTCAGAGATCACTTAAGCAGCAGCTGCAGGCAGATGCAGGGCCAGACTACAACAGAACAAGGCGTCTTTTATTCATAACTACCAGCAGCACCGAGCTGAAGCACTTGGACTGCAGGCGCCACAGCCTTAACAACACAGAGCAGGGACAAGGCTCTGCACCGACGACAAAAGGAAAAAAAGGAAAATGAAGAAACATCCCTGCATATTTAATCACCTAAAAAGAGGAGACGGCTGAATGAAAATACAAGGAGATACAAAGCTTCACTGCAAGGTCCTGCATCTTTACTGGTGTGGAAAACTAAAAGAGGAAGAAGAGCCGATATGAGAGGAACAGATTTTCAATGAAAAGTACATGGAGATGAAGTGTACATGAAGGTCACAAGTATGAAATCACAACCGCCCTCTGAGAGACAGAAAACCCTTTGAGCTGCTTCCCTGAAAACATGTGCAGCGTGAAGTGGCTCTCGGCTGTTGTCTCCTTTATTATACTTTCTCTCTTTTCAGCAAAGTGGCCTCTGTGGCACCTCAACTATCTCTGTGTTCTGACAGGGATGCCATTTTTTTTATTTTTGCATAACAGCTGTACAAATGAGCTACAGGGAACACGACTGAAAGATATAAGCTAAGGAAAAAAAAAGTCAGGTTTAGTGGTAGCGCTGGTGCTGATGATGTGACTGGGGCATCAGGATGAAACTCTTCTGCATTTTTCATGCAAAACATCTTTTTATAGCCGTGCTCGAGTTGTGAGGATGCAAGCTAGCTGCCAGTGGAGTTACTGACGTCAAACAAGAGCGGGACATGGAATCAGTAATGATTTATATTCCCTTACAAAAGACCAAGAGCTGAAAGGCCACAACCTCTGAATTTATAGACCGAGCTCTATCGTGCGGATTTCATATGGATCATAAAATGGAGATAATGTGACTGCACCCGTGATTCAAAGCCTTTGAAAAGAGCTCACGGTGTGAATCAACCATTGACAATGCTATGGATAACAATTTATTTTGGTTGCTAACTCTTGAAGTGTTGTTCATCTTCACAAATTACATGACAGACTTAATCCTCAAAAATAACACAAGCTCATAGCAACTGATAAAAATAAATAAATAAATCTCACAGAAGCCCTATTTTTGCAATCTCTCTCCACACCAAGCAAAAAGAGGCCACTATTATCTAGCATTCCATTTAAAGCAGCAAGGGGACTTGTTCAGTTTTTCAATTTTAATTTGAGGCCTCATTAACTTGCTTGAGTACATAAGACCAAATAAATGGTTATTTATGTACAGTAATGATTCTGCGAGGCAGCACTGAACCTTCTCAGTGTAACTCGAGACTACAGAGCGGAAGTTCATTTTCTTTTACATATCACCATTAGTGAAAGGCAGACACATGCTGTTGGTAAAATATAAAAGTCATGAATAGGTAAAGGAGGATCTGTGACAATACTGGTGGCAAATGCTCTGGATTTTATTCACACAACTGCAAAAGCCACTTGAATTTTCTGAATGACACTAGACTGTCTTGCGAACATATATTTAAAAGTGCCATTTTGATACATATGTAGCATATGTCTTTTTAATGTGACAAAATGTAAAGGTTTCAGAGGATCACTGTCACGAATTTGGTTTTTGGCTGGACCCAAGAGCAACACAACAGACGAGGGGGACTGAGGAAAAAGGACTTATTCAAACGCAAAAACTCCAGGACTAACAGGAAAAAGAGAAAAGTGCTACAAACAAAGGAATCCAGGTGAGGAGCTGCTTCAGTGGCTGGAGGCTGGGAGGTGAGCGCCGAGGCTGGATGGAGGAGACATGAAGGTGAAGGCCGAGCACTGGTGACGAAAGGGGACACTGGAGACACTGGAGACACTGGCGACACTGGCGACACTGGCGACACTGGCGACACTGGCGACACTGGCGACACTGGCGACACAGAAAGGGAATGCAGGACGAGGGGACGATCCGGCAGCTTCAGGTGGAACAAGAGAGCTTATAAAGCTGCCGGTCGTTAGGAGGAAATGAGGGACAGCTGGGAGAAGGGAGAGGGGACCCAGCACCTGCAGGTCACACCTCCAGCCACTGAAGTCATGCCTATACAAAAGACAAAACCAAAAACACTGGAGTGAAACACTGAAAAATGCACTGCAAATAAACCAACAAAACACGAGAGGAGCAAACCATGACAGATCACATTACATTCTGCCAATCCCACTGTTAACCTCACCTTTTTTTCAATTAAATTCAATTTTATTTGTATAGCACCAAATCACAGAGCCTGTCTAGGCCATTCTCTTTATAATTATTTAGAGACCCAACAGTTCCCATCATGAGCAAGCACTTGACAACAGTGGCAAGGAAAAACTTCCTTTTAACAGGCACAGAACAGAACCAGGCTGAGTGACGGACATCCATCTGCCGTGACAGGTTGAGTTCGGAGAGAGACAGAGACAGAGAGAGGGTGGGGGTGGGGTGGGGGGTGGTGGCACACGTACCTGCAGAAAGCGACAGGAAAGAAGAGCACAAAACCAGGAGAGAGGGAAGAGGTTGCATTAGTAAGATGCATTGATGGGTTATGAATGGATGCAGGTGGAGGAGAGAGAGAAGGAGAGCAAAGCTCAGTGCATCGTGGGTAGTCCCCTGGCAGTCTAGGCCTATAGCAGCATAACTAAGGGATGGCTCAGGGCTCACCTGGACCAACCCTAACTCTAAGCTTTGTCAAAGAGGAAGGTTTTAAGTCTACTCTTAAATGTGCACAGGGTGTCTGCTGAACCCAGACTGGGATCTGGTTCCACCAACACTGTGTTGGTTCCACAGGAGAGGAGCTTGATAACTCAAGGCTCTGGCTCCAAATCTACTTTTGGAGACTCTGGGAACCAATAGAAATCCTGCATTCTGGGAGCGTAGTGCTCTGTTGGGAAAATAGGGTACAATGAGCTCTTGAAAATATGATGGTGCTTGACCATTAAGAGCTTTATAGGTTAGCAAAAGGATTTTAAATTCAATTCTTGATTTGACAGGGAGCCAGTGCATGGAGGCCAAAATGGGTGAGATATGATCTCTTTGCCTTGCTCTTGTCAGTACACGTGCAGCAGCATTCTGGATCAACTGGAGAGTCTTTAACAACTTATTGGTGCAGCCTGATAATAGAGAAATGCAGTACTCCAGCCTCAAAGTAAGAAATGCATGGACTAGATTTTCTGCATCTTTTTGGGTCAGGATATGCCTGATTTTTGCTATGTCTCAGAGGTGAAAAAAGGCAGTCTGAGAAATGTGGTTTATATGTGCATTAAAGGATATATCCTCATCGAAGATAACTCCTAGATTCCTTACATCAGTGCTGGAGGCCAGTGCGATGCCATCGAGAGTACTGATATCGTTAGACAATGTGCATCCGAGGTGCTTGGCGCCAAGTACAGTAACTTCAGTTTTGTCTTCTCTTTTTTTTTACATAACATAATATTAACTACATACGTAAGTTACAATATCTGATTTCTTTTTTTGAAAAAATATTGTAACAATACATTTCCTCTTCAGTTGATGATCATAGATGAGCAAAATTCATCATATCTCCAATCATAGTGTGTTCCGATTATTTATTTTCTACAGCTTGTCCTCCATCCTACAAAACTAGTCTGCAAAGTCACTTTGAATTGTATTCGCTTGAACTCAAGCTATAAAGTTAAGCATGATCAACTACCCCATAATATCTTAAACTTTTTCCTCCTTAAGGCAAGAAGGTCCTCACAATAACATAGAAAACACAGCCACACTACACATCATTGTGCACATACATACTCCTCACCCCTTGACAGTTGGCTGTTTGTGTGGATTAACAGGGATTACACTTCATGGACACATGCTTCTGTGCCTTTTGGGGGTTCCTTTATTTCTGTGTGTGTGTGCATTTTATTTAGTGTTGTTGTCAGTTCCAGCCTTTAGCTGTCGCTGTGTTGCAGCTTGTGTACGACTGCACACTGCTTGTGTTTATATTTGGCAGTCTGGGTCATGTCTATAGGTTGGTAGTGAGGGGTCTGCAGATGACAGGGATGTCCTAAACAAAGGCTAAAGTGCCAAAGGTTCAGCTCTGTCTCCGCAGTTATGAGCAGTCACCATATTTGGAGAACATATAGCTGCTGTCATGTGTTTTTTTTTCTTTCATAAGAAAAGCAGCTTTATTTTGGATGAACTGAAATGCATATGTGGCTTTAACATATAATTCTTCAGTTTAGTTTGAAGTTTTACAATTATTTCAGCCATCCATATAATAAAGTCAGAAAATGTGTGTGTGAAAGAGAAATGGTGTGTGTGCATGTTTATGTGCATGTTTAGATGTTTCCCTTCATCTTGTACAGTGCTGTTCACTTTTAATCAGTGCACCATTTGCTGCAAAAATACCTTCAAGATCAATGTTAAATATATAAGATTAAAACCACAGTATGTTTCTCTTTGCAGAATATTAACTGTCATATACTCCTTGCATTGATCCAGGTATAGAGGTTTCACTGCTGCCTGCTGGAGGTAAAAGGCCATGTTAGGCCATCATGGCTCATACTGTCATAAATTAGTAGGCAGGCTCATCCTCAGACGGTTTGAGCAGTAAATGTTTACATGAGGGCTCTGGCTTTTGTCAAGCACTTTTTTAAATAGGATTTTATGGTTTCAGCCCCTTTCTTCCTGGAATTTCTTTACACTGCCACAACTGCATGTTCAAAATCTGATGGAGAACTACTTCTTTTTTTCCCCCAGCGGCTGCAGATTTCTTCATGTACTTTTAATGTTCACCGGTCTGTAGTCTTGTTCATGGCTATATAGTGACATAGCCTACATTTACCTTCTTTTATTTATCTCTATTGATGTTATGGCTCTCCTTAAATATTAATATCAATTTTCACAATGTCTCTGTTTGTGCTTTGTAATTGAAAAATTAAAGGAGAGCTCTGGTGTTTTTCAACCTTGGCTCATAACTGTGGTTGTTCTGACTGTGCAGAACTTTGCACTTGCTACCACAGTTAAAGAGATTTTTTTAAGTAAAGTGAACACAGAAACCCTGAAAGATCTTTTTTTTCTTACTGCAGAGGGGTGTGCTTACGAGGCAGTTTGCAAACCAAGCTGTTTGACCAGTCTGGCTCAGTCCTACCAGTTGATTTAGGGAAGGTGAAATGGAGTCTTCAGCACAGCAATGCTGATATAAACAGTTTTGCCTCAGACATGGTCAGCTGACATTCCGTCTCGGCCTTAACCCACAGCCGGGTTGGTGCTGATAAATAAACTGCTGTGCAGCTTATTTGGTGAGACGCCAAGTTGCCCTGGAAGTACTGTGGATCTGTATACAGTAAACTAAACAGCTAATCCATGTGGCTGCTTTCTGCTTTTACTTTTGTTTGGACCCAGACATTCTCAGTTTCTCCTGCTGTCCCAGATCTCTACAACAAAGGCAGCGATTGTAAAGTCATTAAAACCCATAGTCAGAACAGTTACAGTTATGAGAATGAGGTTGAATATGGTAGGAAATGTGTGAATTTCCCTTTAAGGACATGTGCAGCTCCGTCATTCCTCTTCTGAAGGCCTTTCTGTATTTTATCATGTTCAAACAGTATAAAGCAATTTTTATTGGACTTATCTCCTTTTATAAGGCCCAACATGTCCTAACAACATTTACGCATCTAAATATAGCGTTGCACCATTTTGTAAAGACTAGACGCGATCAGCCATGATTATTACAGTGGTAGAGCTTGTATTGTGGACCATTGCTTGCATTTTCTTTTTATTCTCTCCAAATGTTCCCTCCTTAGTATGAAGCTAGTTTATGGAGCATTTTCAGGCTGCTGTCCATGTCCTTGTTAACTCCCTACATCTATTTGCTTATTTGTGTTCATTTTAAATTATATAAAAAAAGGGGGGAAACAATTGGAGTAAATACAAAGAATACGATAAGAAAATAACAAATGAAAAAACTGTAAAAATTGTGAAATGAATTAATGCCAATTTTAGATCAAAATCCAGTGTGGGCGGCAGCCTGAAGACACCACATACAAATGAAGTTCTTCTCCAGCTGCCATGCTGCAATTTGTACACAATTAGGCTTTAATTCTAGTGTAATTGAAGAACAGCACATCAAAGATGACTTTTACAGTATCTGGTCACAATTAAGTTGTAAATGTAATATAAACTGGGGCAAGGGCAAGAATGGGTTAAGTTCCAGGTAGGATTTTGGTCATCTGAGAAAACTTAAGTTAAAAATATCAAATGAATTCACAGCAGCATATTTGTAATAATACGGTAAAAATCAATAGTATTTTATTCCTCATATAACCCCAAACAAATGCAAAATGCAGTGGTGGTGTGGTAGGTAAAAACAAGTGCATCATAGATTCATGATGGATAGAGTCAGCGTTATTTAAAGACATATTTGTAATAGCCCCACAACTTTTCAAAGTGTCCAGGCTTTACTCAGGAAGCAAGCGTAGGCGTGTTATTTTTGAGGGCCCACACAGTGCAGTGCCCCCGGATCAGTCAGACCTTTGGTGCTTTGTTTGATTGTTTACCACTGTAATAACTGCTACTTGAAAATGGAAGCACCTTTGTGAAGAGAGGAGTGAGATTTTGCTCTTGGTCAGTGCCTTGAAATTTCAAAACCATACTGCTGCCAAGTTGGAGATGATGACCACAGTCACTGCGAGAGTACGCTGACGCCTGTGTTGTGAACTTTTACAGATCCTCAACATCAAAAAAATGGCATTTCATTTCACAGCTCACAGGTTTCTCAGAACTTACTACAACTAGCATTGCTAAAAATTGTTCAAATGAAGCTTCAATATCTTCGTCATTTTCTGCTTCCAGCTGTCTTTTCAGAGTCAGATTGATGTGATCTAACTTCAGTTGTATAAGAAAAAGCTGTCCGTGAGTCCTCTCAGTGCAACCCAGTCTCATTCCAAATTGTGTAATACCTACATTTGTCCACATCTTCAGCTTGACCCTGTCTTTACCAACACCAGGTTGCTGTTTGGCTCATGGCATAATTCTGGACATCGCAATGTGGTCCAGTCATAAAAGACTCACATACTGTATCTCATAACTTTTCCTATTGTGAAAGTGTGTATATGAGAGAAATGTATTTCTTAATAATTCTTTAAGCCCCAGTTGGGTAATGTGAGTTTCACAATTCATTTGAAAAGCCAGCCACCAAAAGTAAACACAGAAATTAGCCCCCTGGATTAACAGAACTGCCTAGGGATCTGCTGACAAGGTGTCCATGGTCAAGAAGCCAGCTGGTTGGTTAGCCACCTGGCAAACTTCATTACATATCTTTTGACGCAGTATAGTGTGATTGTACCTCAACAGAGGTTTTGCTTTGCAGAGATGTTTATTGTTGCTGCTGACCATATGGAAATGTGGCTGTTGGTCATTTCTTCCAGCAATGACTCAATAAATCTCTCCTGATTAAAACAAAGGTTGAAAAATTTAAATACTGTATATCAGCACAATTTATGTTTAATCAGCGGCACCTTTACAGATCTGAGCAATTACCATATATCTCCAGGATATACTGTAAAATAATTGGTTTGATGGCCAGTTATACCGTAATGCCAAGTAGAAACGTTTTAGGTTATTATGAAAGGTTGATTATGGTCATTTTGTATAAAATGCAATGAAACTCAATTTGAAGATCACTGATGACTGTTTGGCCTTTATGGCAGAGCTCTGTGTATAACAACGAAGACATTTTATCCTTTTATTTTTCATACAAAGGATTTGACCTCGATAACATAATTTCATTTATTTAATTATAGTGAAATGATGAAATGATAATCCTTTTCATGATCCATTATTTTTTTATGTAGGAGCATTAAATACATACTTACCCCCACTGCTAGAGCAACACGACAACAAACACACACACATACACAATCGCCACATGTATGGCCAGTGGATTAGGCTTTTTTTTAAGTTCAATCAAATCACCTCACAGCACCTCCCTCTACTAATTCTGAACCTTTTTATGAAATTATTTTTTTATATATTATTTTGCACAAGGTTTTAGGCGCATACACATTACACACATTTTTAGCTAGGTATCCATTTGTTTGTTCCAAGTACTGGAGAGAGACAGAAAAATGTATATAGCACAGACATTAATGGACTAGATAATTATCAGAAAATATACTGAATTTACTTTTTTACTGAGAGTTACATGAGAAGATCCTGACCACTTCCATAACTATGTGTCAAGGCGGGCGGGTGCGGACTCAAGCGCATCACACAATAATTGCTGATTCAAAAAGACTTTAATAAAAATAAATGAAAATCTTAACAAAACTCACAGCATGACTTGGCATGGAAAAACATGGACGTGAAAAACGTGAACGTGAATATGGAGAAGCATGGTCATAAAACATGAACATGGAATGATGACGATCCGGCAACTGCTAACAAAAAACAACTGAGTTAAATAGTGTCGTGGTGGTAATTAGCATGAACAGAAAACACAGGTGATATGATGAGGTGGGTGTGGCTGGTAAGTGACATGGATCGGAGACAAGACACTGGACATAGAAAAATGACAGACAGAACCGAAACCAAAACACAGAACCAGAACAGACAGAACTAAACATTTGACAAGGGAGGACAGGACAATGACATGACAGGACAAGAACTAAGGCAAAACACAGGGGAAAAACTAAGAGAAAACTAAGGCACAAATCTAACACAGAACATAAGACAAATACAAGACATGAACTGAACACATGAACAGGACTATGGCAGAAACAAAACTAAAGGCTGAACTAAGAGCTGAGTGCAAAACTGTGACACTATGTGGTAAATATGAAGGAGGAGGTGGTCAATACGGTGACAAAATCCATCTACTTTCCCACCAACACTAAATCACAGTAATCACATTGTTAACACATTATTTGTTCAATTTGTACAAAAAGCCAACAACAACTTGTGGTTTGACAGGGGTTATTTGTTGGACTGTTTTTTGGCAGGCAGACTTCCTGAAGAACTTCAGCATTAATTATAAAGGTGCTGGTGTTTCCAGGCTTTATGCTAGGCTAAACTAGCCAGTAGCTGGCTGTCGCTACATATTCATCCTTCAGGCATGAGAGTGGTAACAATTGTCTTATCTAACTCTCAGCAAGAAAGTGAATAGGCGTATTTCCCAAAATGTTCAACTACATCAATGGAAAACACATTTGTGTCACACATATTTGACCAGATTGGAGGTCAAGTCTTTGTGGTTGTTGTGACAATTTTTGGATCTTTTCACTCTGACGTTATGAGGCCAGAGGTTAAGCTCAGCATCAGACAAACATCCCTGGAGAATACTAGAGATTCAGTATCTTGTTCTAGCTCACTTCAGCAGGGCAGATGTTTGACTCTTATGGATGGCGACATACTGAAAATCTTCATCTCATGGGCAACAGGGTTTTTATCCATTGTTTGTTGTTCCAAACCTATACTAGGTACTTACTGTAAATAAACCTCATATTACCAGCATGTGGTCCTGTTTCAATATCACATTGACCTGTTGTCCTGATTCTTTCTGGCTGTCTCAAAGCAGTTCTCTCTGCTTTCTTCAATATAAATTCATTAGTATTGTGGGACTCTAATTTTCCTTCTCCTCTTCTTTACTGTCTGTTTAGTTTATTTACTCAGTGCTGCAGTCAATGTATAAGATGTCATCATTAGGAGCATTAGGATGTCTCTTGCTGCCTCCGCACTGCTCTGTATAATTTCCACTTTTTTTCCCACTCAACACATTTTCTTTAGGCTGTACTTATTTAAGCACCAGCTCTTTCCATCTTTAACTGTGCTTCTTTGAAAGCCACAGACCGAGCAGTGCAAATGACATCCCGACACCTCCATGTTAGACCTCATCCCACACTCTGCTTTTCACTGGGTACATCAGGCCCGTGCCTCTGTGCTCTCTCTTATAAAGGAATATGTAGGTGTACTATAAACACTTTTACACTTTTAATTAGAAATAACCCATGCTCCTTTGCTTTATTTGTGATACTGTAATGTAACATTGCATCACAGTGAAAGTAAATATTTAATTGACCGTTAGTTACTGTTGCTACTCCTGTCAAACTGTCACGACTCGGCACACATGAAGCTTACAATACTAATACTAATATGAATACGCAAATGTCAGCTCCATGGCTTGGAATCTCTCTTTGGCTACCAAGCTTACTTATTTATATTTTGAAACAAGTCAGCCTGTATCCCCACAAACTAATGTAGTTAGTTTATAATGTACCTCTTCATTTGCCCATTCATTTTTGGCTGCACACTTATCTAAGCACGTATAAACGTCAGTGACATGGTTAGTAATTCTTCTTTCTTTCTAGCTATCGAGATTAATGTCTGTAAATCACTGCAGCAATGTACTAACAATGCAATGCTCTTTCAGATTCCCTTTGCAAAAAGGGTTAAACAGAGTAAATTATTATGGGGAAAAAATGACTGAACTAAATAGATTTCTTATTCAGTGTATTGCAGAATACTCTTCAGTTTGTTTCCTCAATCAGTGAGGCAACACCATAGTTCTTCAACTCTGCTAACAAGACTTGCATCACATCACTGTTGATTGTTCGTGTGTGTGTGTGTGTGTGTGTGTGTGTGTGTGTTGCACAGTCACATTGTGGGGATTTTCCTTCCATTTGGGGACAAAATGTAAGTTCCCTGATTTTAGGGTGAAGACTCAGGTTAAGGTTAAGGCAAGGTCGGCGTTAGGTTAAGGTTAGGATTAGGGTTAGGCAGGCAGTGGTTCTGGTTAAGTCTTCTGGAAATTATTGTAAGTCAGTGTAACATCCTCTGAACAACTCCCTCTCTCTCTCTCTCTCTCTCTCTCTCTCTCTCTCTCTCTCTCTCTCTGTGTATGTGTGTGTGTGGTGCTTGTGTAACAGTTACCACAGCCAGTATTTTGTAACGGACAGACCAGATGTGACAAAGGAAGGAAAGAGAGAAAGAAGGTGCCCTGACTGCAACAATTCCTCTCTTCCTATCAGTGAATGTGCTGCATGCTACACACGGAAGATAAAAAAAACACTCACAGAATTCAGAATTCCTTGGATATTTTGTAGATATTGGATGACTGAAATAGGTCACGACAGAGCTCACAAATGCTTCAGATGCAAAGAATTTGCAGTTTCAAAAAAATGTAGCTTCTTTACACTTTTTGGAGCTTCTTTACTGCACTATATTTTAAATTAACCTATAGACTTGTATGTTTGCTATGCATTAGACTGCTTAGACTAAAACATGGCAACTATTGTATGGATTGCCATGAATTTCAGTAGAAATATTGAGGGTTTCCAGAGGGAGAATCCTAATGACTTAAGTGGTCCGATGACTTTTTATCTAGCAACACCAGCAGGTCAAAGTTTTCACTATCTCTAATGTCTGATTGCTATGAAATTTGCTGCAGATATTCGAAGTCCTTTGTGGATATGTTCTGAAGATGTTGGTGATCCTCTAACTTTGCCTCTAGCACCACTGGATGTATAACTGTGAAATTTATTACATCTATTCAGGGCTACTAGAGGATCAATCATAATTTCTTGGATCTGCAGACTTTTCATCAAGCACCATCCTTGTTCAAAATTCCACTTCATCCAATACTTTGATTTTTGACCCAATACCTTCAGAACTAATGACATCCCCATGTGCCTTAGTTGTACTTTCTATTTCATGCCAAATAGCAAACATTAGCATGCTGATACTGTAAAATAAGAGAGTGAACATTACATCTGCTAAACATCAGCATCCTAGCTTTATCATTATGAGGATCAGTGTTATTCACAGTCCAGGTGGATGAGCCTTGCAGAGCACATCATGGCTATAACACAAATGCAGACTAATATTGTACAGACTGATATGGCTGTGTGGGAATACACTGGACTGTCAGCTCTTACATGAGGTCAGCTGGTGTAGACAGTGTCAAGTAAAAGTTTATTAAGGATAACTCTAAATAATGCAGACAATAACACCCATACCTTTGCCATTTACATGTTGCACTGAACTCCACAAATACGTAATGCTCTTTACTTACAATGTGTTGGGGTCAACACAAGTGTCAGGATTTATAAAGGGATTACAATGAAATGTTGGATGTGTGTATGTGTGTTTTCCCCTGATGTTCTACCCTTGTTGCAACATAATGGTCCCTTAAAACACACCAGGATGTGGTTACTGTACCACTGTGCTTGACTTCCTGCACCAGTCTCTTGTTCACTTTGGCTCACTGCCGTTTCATGCTGGGCAGGGCAGTGTTCACTCAGCCTGTGAGAGAGAGTAAGAGCAGGAGACAGCTGCCGAGGCTTTCATACAGTATGTGGAGCAGATGAGAGGCTGACATTCCACCCTACAGTCAATGTGCAGACCAGAACCAAAACAATGAACCTAAAGCAGCTAAAAGTTGATCTGCAGACTGGGACACTTTACAGCAATAAATGGTCTTTTATGTCACTAAATGTATGAAAAGTGTAACCCCTTGCCAAATGATCAACATAAACCAAAATGGATCAACAATCACCAAACCTGAGCCCAAACAGATGTGGCCGCCATTTTTTGTTCTTTAATGAAAGTAGATATTTGTGTTATAGCTTGCAGCGAAAAGATGGCAACATATTTGAGAATGTACAGTAGTATGCAATGCAGTTTTGAGTGATTGCAGAATTTAATTCAAATAATCTTTTAAATAATAATAAAAAATTACGTTTAAACATATTTGTAAACATGTCAAAATCAAGTCAAAATGTCAATGGATTTCATTCATCTGCCTTCAGGTTTTACATTATCAACAAAGGTTTAACTGACCTGGCAATGCCTTGGATTTATGTCATTTTCTAAAGTCCTAAATAAGACCTAAATAATTTTAAGAGCTAAATGGATCTAAACCATGCATGGCTATAATAGAGGCACCAGAACACTTCTCAGTGGGAAACAAACGCTTTGAATATCAGATTTTATCTTTGGTGATGCCACTGATGTAAAAATTGAGATGGTGCTGATGGATGAGTAACCTGCAGGTTTTACTGCAAATGACAGTAGGATGCCACATGGCTAACGACCATTAGCTATTATTGTTACCATTAAGAGAATGGTTCCCTTAAATCAATGAAATCCAGTACATTCGTCTTATTGTTCCTGCATTGTACCTAAAGACAACTGAGAACTGCTATTTTCTGAGGCTTTGCATATTTGTTTAGTCAAAAAAAAACGACATACATCGACATACACTGGCCAAAATGATCAGTTCAAAACACCTTTACAATGTGGGTTAAAGCGCTCATAAGCAAAGCATTGCTAATTAATTTCATAACAAAGTTTCAAGTTTCATAACAGAAGATGGCCATAATCAAGGTGCCAGACTCAAAAAGTGTATTTCCTACATTTTTGAAGATCATTTACATTTGTGAATTTGATATTGATTCGAATGCAGTATCAAATGTACCGGAGCTTGAGCTTTTGGAGTAGCACTGGGTAAGTACATTTGACACACTGCATGATTTACAGTACACAAACAAGTCCAGAAAAAAACAAAACAGTCATGCACTCTGCCTGACTCTGCCTGGTTTTATCTGAGTGAGGAAAAACCGCAACCAATAATGTAATATGTAATGGAAATGGAGGTTTTTCAGTGAGATGGTATAGATTTACAAAGCTGGTTTGAGATTAGTGGTTTCATTACAGAGTAACATTAGTGATAACTCAAATACTTGCTGTAAAAGCCAATTAAAGACACTGAAGATGATAGAGGCATCTTGTAGTGCTGCGTGTCAGAGGGGCTCCTACACATGATGCAAACAAAAAAAGTTATGATGTGTAAAATGTAAATATAAACAGAATGCAATCATTTGTAAACATAATGTGTTTACCAACAGCTTTTTTACAACTGTATCCAAGCCCATGTAGTAATCTCCTTTATACAATCATGTGTTTAACAAGGTGGTGACCTCATCCCATCTCTGAATTTAACCACTGTGGGACAAATAAAGGTATACATTATCTTATCTTTGCTTGTGAACAACTGAGTCTTTCCAGGATGAACCTTTCATACCCAATCATGATCCTATCCCCTTTTACCAATGAACCTGTTTACCTGTGGAATGATCCAAACAGGTGTTTTTGGATCAGTCCACAACTTTCACAGTCTTTTGTTGCTCCTGTCCCAACTTGTTTGAAACATGTTGCTGCCATCAAAGTCAGAATAAGCCATAGTTTTCATTAAGAAAGTTTCCAATTGTGTACATGTCAAAACAGATTAGCAAAATATTCCTACTCTGTATGTCTTATGTTTTACATGCCACTGCTTTTTGGAATCAGGGTTGTAGGTAATGACTTTATCAGTGTGCATTGACTGGATCACAAAGGTCAAATTATTAACAAGGTAATGGCATGTTCATCCAAGGCATGGTTGCATAATGTTCCCCCGTAACTTCGTAACAAATGAAAAATAATTTAATGTAATTCGTAACTTCAGATTTGATGGAATTCATGTAGAATTATTTTCTTTGTTAATATTAGCATTATTTTTTGACTATTCACCATAGTAGAGACAAAATCAATAAACCCATTATGGCGTGTCTGGTGTGTGTATGAAAATTATTGTATTGTACTTATACTGTACTTGCTGATGTTGTTGTTTATGATGTTGTAATGATAGACACCTGATAAACACATTACTGCACAAACCACAATATCATTATAATAAAATGACTCCCTTTGTACACATGATGGACAAAAGGATAGAGTGACTGTATGGAGACAGCAACTCAGTCAAAGGACATTATGCAACAGCTGCCTCCCATAGCACATCTAATTGAATGGGATTATGTCCATGCATACATTTGTGACATCATATAACATAATTGCCCTTATTATAGTGAAAGCATTAAACCAAACAACAGATTATTGCTCCAATTACAGGCCAAGAAAAAAAATCTCATAATCTCTCTATAATCTCTATGATATAAACAATATCACAACAAGAGTGGAATGTCAATAAATACAAAAAATATCATCCATCATTAATTCTATTATGTACATTTGTGCTTTCCTGCTGTGACTCTGTTAGTGTTATTATATGATGACATATCTAGAAAATAAAACGACAAAATAATGAAAACAGAAGCCTGCTGTGAGGCTGTACTTAGGCACAAGAGTGTTTTGGGCTTAATGCTAACATGAGCGTGCTAATATGCCATGCTATGTTATTGCCTATATGTTGGTGTTTAGCAGGTGTAAAGTTTATCATGTTCATCATCTTACATTAGCCTGCTAGCATGCTAACAATGCTAATTACTCCTACACACAAAGTGCAGCTGAGCGAATGGGAATATCAGTAAGCTTCATCTTTTGGGGGCTATGAATATCAAAGCAATCCATCGAATTGTTTTGGTTGAGACCTATGCCGTGCCACTAACGTAGCTGTAAAGTATGAAAAACGAGAAACAAAACACAGGAACTATAGGCCTCCATATCTCCATGGCAACTTTGCAAACTCCACCCATTGATGAAGATCACATGATGAGGAAATTTTCCAGAAAGTGGACCTTCATTTTAAAACTATAAGTTGCTCCGAATTGACTTTCAAGCTCTAAACATGTTTGATTATGGATAAAAGTAATCTTTATAAAATTATCATAGTATCATTAAAAATAACAATATAGTCATCGGCCTTGTTACTCACATAGCGCACTGATATTATAAAAGATGAACGCTGTGCCAACACATAAGTCAGCTCTGATTGGCTGATTCACGTACACACCTGCGACATGCTTTGACCGCACTACATTGATCAAAATCGAAATATTCATGCGCCGACAGAAAAAATCACGCATGCGCTTGACGATTTCTTTGCTAATGAAAGCTAAAGCTAAATCAATTGTTGTGGCTCTTGACCTCAGTGGATAGGTGGGTTATAGATAATAATGTCCGAACTCTTGTTGTTTTGTTGCATATTATATTGCTTTTGTAAAATATTATGTAAAATTTGTTTAAAACAAAGCCGAATATAGGAACGTGAAAGTAGCTAGTGTACCACCAGGCGGCGCCACTGGGAGGATGGCTACTCTCCATCTCTCGCTTCCCCCCCTCTGTTCTGACGTCACCAACCTGCAATTGAACGAATGAAGTAACGAACAACCGAGTCCCCACCGGAGCTACCGGGAGGCAAAGACTGAGCGTTACAGAGCGAGTCCCGCCGCTCGGAGGAGCCAAACAGAGGAAGGTCCGCTGTGACAGAGCCGTGCTGGAAGCAAACGATGCGAGCGCTGCCCTCCACCGCCCAGTAACAAACGACTGCTGCCGAGTGGAGAAGAAGAGAGCCACTACCGTGATTTACCGACAGAAGAGAGACACCGGAGGACGGACGGACCCGCCGAGAAACAAACAACTGCGGTGGCTGCATCGTGTCGTTTCTGCGCCGTGGATCAAAGCGAGCGGAGCCCTGAATTAAATGCTTTAACGGCGCCGAGTCCCCGGTTTGAGAGCGCGCGAGAGAGGGAGCTGCCCAGAGAGCCAGAGGGAGCAGAGAGGAGGCGAAGCAGAGCCCAGCCAAGGAGGAGCCCGACCGAGAGAGGGGAGAACATAGGGTTTGCCATCAGCCTTGTTTCCACGCACACATTTCACTGAGTTCAGCTTTGTATTGTTTTTTTCTGCCGTGGATCCCGGTATCGGTAACGCTATCAAGCTGTGCTCTCTAACCATGGGATGTACTCTGAGCGCAGAGGAGAGGGCGGCTCTGGACCGGAGCAAAGCCATTGAGAAGAACCTGAAGGAGGACGGGCTCACCGCGGCCAAGGATGTCAAACTGCTGCTGCTCGGTAAGAGAGCCAGGGGCCTGTCGAGCCTGGGCTCAGACAGAAGGAGGAGGAGGTGGAGGAGGAGGAGGTGGAGGGGGTGTAAGGTGTGGTATGGTGGTGTGTGTGTGGGGCGGGGGGGGTAAGATCATCACGGAAGACTGAGGTGGAAATAAATATATAAAAAACATGACATTAAAGCTAAAATCTAACACTGTGAGCAAAAACCCAATAGATGGGCGTTGATTTGCTTCATTCGCCTTCTGAACACACCCTGTCTTCTTATTACATCACTTCAAAGCCACCTGCTACAGTAGGATTTTATCCATTAAAGATGCGCCAGGTGGGTAAAAATGTTCATCTCGCACAATCAGTGTCAGTGTGATGGTAAAATGTGCATCAGAGATGATAACTGCAGATGGGTGTCAGAACAAAAATGGCAGTATGCAGCAAAAGAGGGCCAAGCAGCCAGTGTTGGTTCATTGGTTTGGGCTGGGAGATGAATTCATTGATTCTTTGTGGGATGGAAGGTAGCCTGTAAGTATTTAATCTGCATGACTCTAAGTCAACAGATAGAAGGAATAGATGGAGGGAATGAAAAAGAGGACTGTTGAGGGAGAATGGGTGCAGCCACTCTCTCCATCTTTTTATCTCCACCCCGCTGCTGGTTTTATTCACTGAGGTTTTTAAGAGGCTGATTCTCCCTTTCTTTCTGTCTTTCTCCCACCCCCTCCTCTCTTTCTCTGTATCCATCTTGCTCTCTCACACATGCACTCTCTCGCTCTCTCTCTCTCTCTCACACACACACACACACACCCTGTTTACATTGTCTTCTTGTCTCTTATCCCTCAGGGGCTGGAGAGTCAGGGAAAAGCACCATCGTCAAACAGATGAAGTAAGTCTCTAATAAGCACGGTCTAATAACCCTATAGTGTGTATGTGTGTCCCTCTATAATGCTTTCTCTCACAGGCATAATGCACACACACACACACACACACACACACACACACACACACACACACACACACACACATACTCACTCACTCACTCACTCACTCACTCACTCACTCACACACATATACATATGCACATATACAGCCTGATCTGTATCTGTAGCTTGATAGCATCTTGATTTTGTGTCATGTTTTTTCTAGGAAAAGCCTGACTGTTGACCCTATTGTACCCCTGATCTTAACCCAAACTGGTTTTGTCAAACATTTTGTTACTCAATGTCGATGGAAAGATTTTGGAAATTGGGTGTGGGTAAAAAATATGCAGGCGTTGTGTTTTACTGCTGTGTATGCATGGGAATTTTCCAAACCAGGTGCTATGTCATATTATATAGGCTTTAAATGTGTTACATAGACTTTGTTCCACACTGTCTATACACTTCACTTTATTTCCACTTTGAATGCAGTTGTATTCGCTGAACTGATGTCTGCTTTTCTTGCCTTAGTTAAACGGTTCACACTTGAGGTGTGGCCATATCAGCAGGGCTAGTTAAAAATGAATAGTAATCGTAGGTCAAATGTAATCAGTTTAAACTCACTTTTAAACTGTGCTCGCATATTTTTTTGTTTTAGTATGAGTAAAGGGGTTTCAGACAGGGACTTATATTGATATCAAGTAGTTGTGGGATATGAAGGCCTCAGGATAGGATGAGATCCACTTTGCTTCTCTCCTCCACATCAGTGACTCTGTGTTCTCAGGTGCAGAGATAACCTCTAATCATTGTGCATTTGCTGTCCACTTTAATGCTACTGAAATCGTCATGCTGTAGGTTTTATTAAAAGCCACAGTAATGCAATGTAGAGGGGTCAGCCTGTGTAGACAGCAGGGAATTAGTCAATATTTTCCACCTACCTTAACAAAAATGTATGACGATATTCCCACACGAGTCACTATTACTCCCTTTAGTACTTTGGCAATGAGTTTTAATGGCCAAATCCTACCTCTATGTTGCTACAGTATGGAACTATATTTATAGATTTGAAACAGTTAATCAATCAATCAAATAGTTCATCAGTAGAAAAGTACTGATCTACTGTTTTGATAATTGGTTCATTGTGTAGGTTAGTGTCATTGTTTTCAGCTTCTCAAATGTGAAGATTTTCTCTGTTTTAAATCATTGGAAAAAAATATTTTTGGGTTTTGGATTTTTGGTCATACTAGACGTTATAATATGTCACCTTAGCTTATGGAAATTGTAACTGCCATTTTCGAAGCATTAATTTAGAAAATGATGGATAATGAAGACAATGGGGAGTTGCTCCTCAAGATGTGAAAGTGCTGCATTTTGTTATGGCACAGTCAGTAGCCACTGGCTGCTGCAGCCTGTAATACCTTCATGTAAATATCATGTGGTCTGTTTGCTGTGTCAGTGTCTGAAGGCCTACTTACTGACCAGGGGTCAGTCCAGCATAGCTCTGCTTGAATACCACCACATACTGTACTCCTGTTTTACTCCTGTAGGGACTTAGTGTGTACCTGTGGTACTTAGCAGTGAGTGTAGTGACTTAATTAAAGCTGCCCCATTTTTTCCTACTATGGTATCATTATAATGTTCTTATAATACTCCTATAGGAGTGCAAACATGATACTTTTAGTAGTGTATATAGTACTATAACGCAGCAATAATCCTATAATATATCTACACACTCAAAAAACTATCCTGACATAATTTTAAAAAATTGAAATAACACTTTTAACTTTTTAAGTACTTCCAACTTTGGCATTATTGAGTAAATCCTACAAGTCTTTTATATTTAGTCTAACCAAATTAGTTTAGTACAAGCAACATGATTTGTTTTGACCTCGACAAGCTTAATTAAGTTCAACTAACTTAATTTTAATTCAGAGGTTGTGGTGATATTAAGTTGTCACTTTATTTCATTTAAGTTATTCCAGCTTCTTTATTGTACTTTCATGCTACTTTCCAAATTGATGAAACAATTTGCTTTGACTTTTTTGAGTATTAGTAACCTGATGAATCTAAGAATAAATACACTCACAGTAGAGCTGTGCGATGTGGACTAAAATCATAATCTTGATTTTTTTTTTTCACTGAAAAGTCAATTTTTGATTTAATTTCAATTTTTTGGTAAAACTAAAAAAAGACATTTATTTCAAATGTGTTTTTTTGGACGAACTCGCTCCCAGCGTCCGACATGAGGAAACAGGAAGTAAAGGCAAGCATGCAGCAGGCGCACGAAGCAGGCACAGGCAGCGCCGTGACGTTTTATCGTAATTACCATAGTAAAGGGGGAAAATCGTTTTGCCCGATGTCATGTTTTTTCCACATCGAGCAAATTAAACATCGCAATTACGATGTGAATACGATTAATCGCCCAGCACTAACTCACAGTGACTATTTTATGGTCAAACTGTTTTTTATATAATGCTTAGTCAAATACCTTTTTTCTATAACATTGGACAATTTTTGTCCCACAGCCAGTTCACAGAATAAACAAACCAAACAATATTTGGACAAAAATGAAATATAAAAGTAACAGTGTGTAAGATTGAAGAAGTAAAGTTGCAGGTTTCAACCCACTGAAACCCTGGATCAGCCATCATGGCACCTCTGGTGACAGTCGTCATCACCTCATCGGTATCCAGCACTTCACCTTCCTGGCATAAGTCAGTCAGAATAAACATGTTAGTTTTTTACCGTATCATATTTGAAAACAAGTATAGTGCGTTTAAACTTGAGTGTCTGAATTTACCTACCAAGAGTTCTTTGAAGAGATCCTCCTCCTCTCTGAGATGCACCACCAGGCAACAGACAGCCACCACTCCAGTCCTCCACAAGAAGCAACACCGGCAATTGAAAGACAAAACTTCTGTTTCAAATTTGCCAATCTTACAGATCCAATCAACTATCTAATCAACCAAAATTTTAAGTGTAATGTCATCCAACAATTCTCTTTATAAATCATAGCTGTTACAGTTTGTTTAACATTTTAGCATACAGTAATATCTATAACATAGGATGAAGGGACGGTTTTTAATGCTCAGGCTCAAAACTAAAACATCCTGCTTGATGAATTAAAGGCTTTTATCCAACTTAAACGTTTTTACAACTCGCAACAGTCATGGCAAACACTGAAATGAGAAAATGAAATCTTGTTTTAACCGCTTTACTAAGCGTGTGATCTCCTATGAAATAAAACACAATCATTGCACAGTGTTAATATTGTTTTGTTAAGCTGTTTTCTTCCTATATTTAATAATGAAGTTAATCCTCCGCAACTTTCCAGGCGCCTTATTTCTTATATCTGACACAGAACCTGCAGCAGCATGAATTTTAAACGCTTAAACATTGTATATATTTTAAACAAAAAATAACTTTCAAAACCTGCATCTGTCACAAGTTGAGCAGGTCACAGATGCCTGACTGGCCATTGATGCAGCTGGAGCTGTGAACCAGACTTCTCTCAAAGTAAAACACCTGTTGTTTACCTGCAGTGTCATATCCAACGCTACATGCACTCTGTACCAAGTGACGTCATTCAGCTGCAAACACAGAAACAAAAGAAGGATACAGTGAAAACACTGTTAGCTTAAACTGCAGCTCTGAAAACATGTCAGAGCTTATCAAAATTAGCGTAACACATGTAGCATTAACTTCATTTACATTTAGCACTGTGTGAAAACGTTTTTTTTATAACTGTTTTTAGGTACAGTTAATAGCATTTTTTAATAAAACAAAATTTAAAAAAGCTCCTTACCTTAGTAATATTGAGCCAGAAAAAATGCCTCTCCCTCCTTTCTCCACATGCTGGATACTGTGTCGTCATGTAAGTTTGACATACTCCTTAATATATATTGTGAACTCCCTAGAATTAGTACATTAAACAAAACATAATGTTTTATGTTGAAAAACATATTTATTGTAAGTGTTATTTACTAACCCCATGAACCATTTCTTTGAGTGCAGGATTTACTATAGTTCTGTGTTTAAGGTCAGTTGCACATCGGCAGTACACTCAGCGCCCCCCTCTCTCTGTCAATTTATCTGTAATCCTATCGTGACATATGGTTTTTCTTCAGTCTCCTCTGCTGCGTCATTTTACAGCGAGTGTGTTTTAGCCGATAATAGGCTTTGGTTGTGGTCGTATAGTGACATATCACATGAGGACATGATTCAGTGGATCCAGATGAGCCTGTTTCTCAGCTGTTACTGGCCAATCCAGCAGTACAGAACATTCTGCACAGTGACTGACCAATGCTCCCAATGGGTTCATTGAAAAAAAAAAATATATATATAGTTTTTAGCCTACTGTGCTAATGTTGCAGGTATCCTGGGAGGTTTCTGCTGCTTCACGCTCATTGTTACATGCCAAATACACACATTATTGCTGTACATGTTTACTACCATAAAATTACATTTTACAGTATTTCTTGACAGAAAGAAAGCCAATTTCCTTGTAGCTGGTTCAGCCATGCCACCCCCATGTTTCTGTTACAGTCTACAAGCTATTCTTGCTTATGCATATGGATGAATTGATGGAACTGCATCTGGCAGACAGCATAGTCTGTTAATTCTTCCAAGTTTTTATTTAATACACCCTGCATGCTTCTCAGGGGCCTTTATATCTCTGGACAAACAGCAGTGTGATACAATGTGCCCCAACAAAATCTCCTCTTGATAAGGTGTGTTGACCATGACTGATTTGTTGAATCCATGTCAGAAGCTTTTCACCAGCAAGACATCGTGCCATGTACTATAAATGCATAGAGGGCCACCTTTCTGTTTGTGAAACGGCAAAAACTTTCTTCCTCACTGGAAAAATTACTTGACGGGTGCAATTTGAAACCAAAATATATATTTTGTTTGTATTTCTTTATAAAGAGAGGGAAGCTGCTTTTCAAGTGGTGGACAGCGCCCTGCTAGGGAAGCCTTTACGTTCCTGTTCAGAGACGCTCTGCTATTTCCGGAACCACATCAGAAGAGTGGAAAGCCCGTTCTGCATTTTCTTTCACAGTGCTTTGAACATCTGGGGTGTGCTCAAATGACCAATTGTGTGTGTGTGTGTGTGTCAGTGTTAGAGTGTGTGTGCGCGTGCTTTCTAGAGAGAGAGAGAGAGAATAAGAGAAAGACAGAGATGAGTGGATTAGATTTAGATTTAGATTTTATGGTGTGTATATTGAGCTGCAGTGTGTGCCGCAGCTGTGCATGTGATCTCAGTCAGTGGAAATAAGGAGTCTATTACCACTCTGTACAATACAGTGGAAAAGTACTGCAACTCTGCCCACCTTAAACACTTTTACATGTCAGTCTATTCTAAAGTTCTTTATGGAAACGACTTTTGAGATGCGCTTTGCCAGTACATGTTGTGTCTTCCCAAATATTCTTTTGAAACACTGTTTATTGTTTTCTGAGATGATGACATCTCTGAGTTACAATAACTAATTACAAAGCGCTGATAGTGTATCTGTAGGGAGCACAGGTACACTTTGTGTTTGTGTGTGTGTGTGTAAGAGAGAGAATGAGAGAGACGGCGATAGGGAGATGTAGGGCTGAAGTGGATTACAGTTGTGTATGGATGACTGAGTTATCAAGGTGTGAAGCTGCAGCACTGTCTAATGCAGAACTACGTCTGTATGATAAGGAAGAGAAAGGAATGATGAAGCAAAGAGGAAAAGGTGCAGAAAAAGGAAATCTAAAGGAAAAATTATTTGCTGGAGGAACATGTGAATGATTGCATTATGAGTGTTGTGCATACATATGTACGTGATACCCATCAGTGAGTGTAATATTTGGGCCAGCAACCAAAGAGACTTGGTCATGTGTGAACATATCTCTAGCTCGTGCATAGAGCCGTGTGTGTGTTTGTGTGTGACACCATCTGTTTATGGTGCCTGTGTGTGTGTGCTTAGACGTTTGCAAAGGTTCTCTGGCTGCCCAGCTGGCAAACTGACCTCCCCAGCAGTCCTCTGTGTGTGTGTGTGTGAGTGTGTGTAACATAGTCATATTTTCATATAATAAAGCAGAACCAAGGAAGCCACTTCCTGGCACAGGCAGTGAAAAAGTAAGGAAAATAGATCAGAGGTTCTGCCCAGTGGTGGGTTTAAGTGCGACCCCTTCCCCTATTTACTTTTCTCTAATTACTGTATGTGTGAGTTGTTTGCACTCTGCCCTCTCTGCTTCAAGGCGTAGTTCTTAGAGGACAAACTCCAGAGACGGGTGTAATTGTACCAAGGAAGATATGAAAGACTAATAGATAACATGCCCAGAAGATGTAATCTATTTTTTAGTTTAGCTCATTTGCAAGTTATAGCTAGCTTGATTGGTTCCTAAGCAGCCAGTTAACACCCAAAATTTCAACAATCAAAATGTACTGTATATCACAGATTTAAAAAATAATTTTGTCTGTTTATATTTGTCATGTTCGAGTTAGAGGATAATATATGCTGTTCATGTGGATCACATAGAAGAAAGACCAAGTGAGTTAGAGCTCTGTGATCTAAAAACGTATAACTAAACAAATGTAATAACTAATATAGCACATATTGCTTTAGCAAATCTAAAGTATTTAGCCAAAGTCATTCTGAAGTGTGCTTCTTTTCCATCTCAATTAATTAACTCCAGGTATTCTTTTGTCGAAAGCATATTTTATTTAAATATTGGAAAAAACAGATGGATGAACTGTTTCTTTAAAAAAACTTAAAATATGGGATTGCTTGCTTGCCTTGGTGTTGATATTAGTTTCGGGGTTGTTTTCATTTTAATGAACATATGCCTGATTGATTAATATTTGATTATACACATCAAGTTTGGCCTACTTGCCGCAGTTAGTATTGCTTAGCCTGCAAAAACAATTATATGCTGGCTCTGGAGGGAGTGCTCCAGAGTTGAGAAGAACAGCCGTCGTAAAGTCATCAGGGTTATCTGAAGTTGGGCTTAGAGATTATGAATTTATAGTAGGAAGCGTGCATTACACACTGAGGCATTGTGCTCGAAAGACACCGTTTACCATAAAAGTATGTCAAGTTGCACCATGGAAAATGTAGGATCCAGTGTTTTTAAGAGCTTTTTCCATTTGAATCTCTCTCTTTTTAGTCCCATGACTTAATGGAACTGGAGTAACCCTTAAAATCCATTGATAGTCCTAATTTACATTAGTTATGTTTGTGTTAAATATGTGTGTGTGTGTGTGTGTGTGTGTACGTACATATATATTCAGCCCTCTGGCTGGCTGCAGAGAGGTACTTTGAAAAAGAGAGCACAGTGAGTCTTCCTGACTTCTCTAGGCCACCTGATAGCCAGAGGAGTTACACCATGGCATCTTTTCATACCTGATAAAATCTCTTTTAATCATTAACAGTCTACAACCCATATAAAACTACATAAACTGTGAACACAGGACATGATAGGATAAATGCAGTTTACAGGCACTGAATAGCAGCAATAGAAATGGCTTCTGTTGCAGGTGCAACAATGTTGATTTGTAGTTCAGTATCAGACTTACTAATTTGTGCCCAAACAGGGGAAAGCTGATGATCTGTCATGATTTCTTCACCCTTCTTTATGATACGTAGAATCTCTATGTATCAGAAAGAATCCCCCAGTGTTGGGACTCAAGATATACGAGCAGTTCTGCACACTTAAAAACATTCCTCATTTATTACATTGTAGCTCATAAGGTGAAAAAAACTTGCCAGACATAGCTGTTTTCAGTATTATTTAAAATGAATAATTGTTGCTTGTTTGTGCATTTGAATTTTATTGTTGTTGGACAGAAAGCTGTTTCTAATATTTCTCTGCCTCCTATTTAAAATTGAACATCAGTTGTTTGTGCATTTTGTTATGCTTCTTCGTTGCTGGTTTTATGTTCTGATTGCACTATCTTTATCAGTTCTCTGAGGCATTTTCCATGACGTATTTACGAGAAATTATTATTTCACAGCTATTGCAAATTTTAGAATGAACTGAACACTCAACTGTCAAGTGAAAACCTTCTGACCTGATCACAATGCATTTTTGTTTCGAATGACTTTGTCCACTGGATCTTGAAAGGATTTCATAACCTGAAAACACTTTCTAACCCTATTAAAGGCAGCCGTCCATGTAAGAATATACACAGAAAATGATCCAGTCTTGTGCTCACTGACAATCATTTCGTCAGTTTATTTTGATTAGAGTTTGGTAGCACTGAAAAAAGTGTCCTATTACTCATTAGAATTTGAGCAAAGAAACATCAAACTTATTAAGTTAAGTCAGTTGCTGTGTGTAGAATATACAGAGCTCCTCACTCTCTATCTTTCTCCTTTTCTTCATCTCTGCCTTTCTCTTTTACAATGTGTGTGTGTGTGTTTGTGCCACACTGACATGATCGGAGGCGACTGGTCGAAGGGAGAACAAACGCTGTCCGTCCCTCACGGCTGCACTGCTTCCCACAGGCTTTTCCCACCGTGTGTGTGTGTGAGAGAGAGTGTGTGTGATTTCTCTAGAACAGGAGATAATTAGGTTTAAGCCTCAGAAGAGGAGAATAAAAGGGGGAAGGGGAGCAAGATGGAGGAAAAAAAGGTGGTGTTTTGTGCAGAAAGGCTGAGGGGGAGAGGTTGAGAGGGGGGGTTATAGATGGAGGGACACAGAAAAGGGAGTTTTAATGAAGGAAAATAAATGCCCAGAGCACAGAAAGAAAGAAATGAAGAGGGGAGCAGTCTGCAAGTGGGTTTAGAATGGACTGAACTTGATAAAGTGGTGGAAGTAAAGATGAAGAGAGGAGTGAGGAAGAATAATGTGAGGGATGAAGAGAGAGACAACTCAGGGGGAAGAGAAAAAACAGTTACAGCGACAGCCAGCAGATGCAACCAGGGAGGAAAATTCAATTGATGTGGGAGTGTGAAAAGAAACAGGAGAGTAGAGGGTAAAGGGAGGATGAGTGTGAATGAGGTTGGGGAGGTAAGGGGGGGAGGGAGCGAAGCCATTTTGAGCAAGAGGAGAGAGAGACTGGCAAGTGAAAGAACATATTCTCACTTATTAGAGGAAATGACAAAGGGAGATGAGGACAGGTTTGTCAAGGACAGAGTGCAAAGGGTACTCCTTTTCTGGACTTTGCTCCTGTTGATAATTATTAGCCTCCTTTTCCTGGAATGGTTATAGACACAAGAAAAAAAAATAGAGAGCAAAAAGACAGAAAGAGTGGGAGGGGGGCAAGACTCATGTTGGCACCAACTCAAGTCTTGCAGGAAGAGACAGCCTGTAACTGGTCATCTCAAACAGTCCGTCAGCCAGATCGCCATCCTTCATTGGTTCAATATAGCCGTAGGCGTGTTCATCACCGGAATGATTTGATTGGTTGCCTCAGTGAGCTGTGAAATAACAGCAAGGCAGCATCTCATGATAGCTGTGTTTGCGTGTGCGCATGTGCTCGCAAGCGCGTCTAAGCAGTCTTTGATAACACTGTGTGCATTCAGCGTTTGAATCCTATTTGCATTATGGCAAACAAGCAAAACTTTATCAAAGCATTTACCCTGAGACGCTCATGCACACAACTCCCGCTCCTCCTTCTCTCTTTCATCTCATTTTGTCAAGTCTGTCGAAGTGACTTACACCTGTCTTTCCACATGATACACATTTGCACACTCTTTCTCAGTCCTTATCCGTCTGTGAGTACATACACACAACTTTGCACAACTTTGTCAAAGCATGTTTTCAGTTTTCACATGTTTGCAGTCCTTAGCCAGTTTCTCCCAAATATTGCCTCTAAAAGCAATACTGCTAACATCAGAACCATTCAAATATGTCTAAATATTTGAGGTGTAAAATGTCATCAGTGCCATTTAAGATCATGACACAGCATTTACAGATGATGTAGATGTATGAGACAGACAGAAAGTTACCACTTTGCTCTTGTTGACTTTTGCTCCCAGATAGCCATCCAGCCCTTCTTGGTTGCAACCAGTAAACTAGGATCTGTATGCATTAACCCATCATATTTCCAGTTTATAGAACTGACATGGCTCATTAAGAGTTAAGACCACTGTAGTCAGCTTTATAATAACAGTTATAACAGCTTGACTGCACTATTTATACTTTTTACGCAATACAAAAATGTAGGAAATCATAGTCATCGGTCAGCAAGAGATTTCCCTCCAAAATAATCTGAGTAACAGTATGAATATATAAAGTTGTTGCCTCTACCAGGTAGGGCTGGGCAATATGGACTAAAATTAACATCAAGGTATTTTTCACCTTTTACGTCGTGATGGTATTATGTCATGGTATTAGTTTTTGTATGCTTTGTAAGGAGTTATGTAAAAAGTTAATATTTGGATAATAATTAATAGTATAATAAATGGGTTGTATACCTATCCTTGCTCATGTCTTTGCTATGTACAGCGTGATCGCCCGAGTATTGTCTTTCTTTCTCTTCCTGCTCTTGTCGTAAGGTGTCACTGTAGTAAACGACGCCTGCAGTGACAGCTGTGTAGTTTTGGGACGTGCTCCGCTGGCGCTGCTGGTACCACCTGTGCTTGTTTTGTCCCGGGTCGCTTCTTCGTATTCACAGGCGTGCGTGTTTTTAGATGATGAAACAAGTAGCTTGTCTTTCCTCCTCTTGCTGTCACAACACTGCAGCAGGCCTTACATATTGTTGAAGTTTGCTCTGTGTTGGATGTTTTTAAATGGAACCAGGTCCAAATAATGGAGGTGCCACCTTTTTTTTTTTTTTTAACGAGTTTCCTCTCCTGCAGCCTCGGTCTCCCTGTCTACTTCCAACACTCCGCACATATCTTCTCAGTCAATATAGGCTACTTCCCAGATATGTTTCGCTAGTTGTGTCTTTATTGATGGTGTAGCTTAGCCT
Source organism: Centropyge bicolor (assembly GCA_037975185.1). Taxonomy (NCBI): domain Eukaryota; kingdom Metazoa; phylum Chordata; class Actinopteri; family Pomacanthidae; genus Centropyge; species Centropyge bicolor. The sequence goes on along the minus strand of JBBMOC010000228.1, from coordinate 185,400 downwards.
AGCATAAACATAGGCTATTTTAATGGCCACAACCTTTCATCGGAAAGGCAGTTATAGTGAATACGTTTTCCATTTTTATTTGCAACATGATATATAATGAATAAAGACAAGGATGCAGACCACAACTGAACTTTTGAAGAAAATAAAATGCCTTATGTTTTTAGACTTAGTCTATCATTGATTGATTGATTGATGATGATACCGGTGATGATGGTTTTGCAAAATTCATGTTATGGCGTAACATCACACAGCTGATGACTATGACACAGGTATACTGCCCAGCCCTACTTCCAGGTGTCTTGTGCTGGAGAACAGGAACCATTTGATTGGTATCAGATCAGATGATCCACGTGACATTTAAATTTGTGATCTTTATCAATTCTAAAGAACTTTCCCCTCATCCTCCCCTCCTGCTCTGCGGATCTAGAGCTTTCCACATTTCTCAGGTGTGGAGAGCCACTTTTCAGCCTAGAGGTCAATAATCATACTCAATTCAGTTTGTCAGAATATATCAGAAGTTTAGTTATTGCTGGTTAAACATCACTCGCTTTGAACATAGGGCTAATTCTCTCTCTTCCTCTCTGTCTGCACAGTTGAATGAGACTAGGTCAGTATGACTGTGTGTGTGGTCCACGCACTAATCAGGGCTTCTTATAAAAAACAAAGGTCTTTTGTGGGAGGAAATTGTGTGTGTGTGTGTGCGTGCGTGCTAGCACTTTGACAGAAATGAGTGTGTTTTTTCTGTCTGCGCTTTTGCGTGTGTGCATATGTCGATGTGGTTATGTGAGTGTGTTTTTTGTGTGTGTGTCAGACCTATTTGGCAAATTTCACGTCAGTTCAGCACACTGCGAGACAAAGGAGTCTTGTTACAGTGACCGCACTCAGCTGATAGATAGTCAGCTGATGTTGACTGTGGCTGGGTTTGTAGCTGGAAGAGTGTATGTTTGAATGCAAGTTTGTATTTTGTGTTTGTGTCACACCTAAGGACAGAATATCAGGAAATAGAAACTGAATAGTTCCTGCAGCTCCATAATTGGTGATTTTTTTTTGTGAAGCTAACTTTAAATTATTTTTTGACACTTAGTTGGATAGGTTTTGATTCATTTTTATTTTGATAATTTTTGTAGCTGTGTTTGTGATGTTGTATTGGATTATGTTATGTTGTAGGGGTCTGTTGTTTTCCCCTCCATGTAAGCCATGTAACTCATGTGGACAAAGTTTTAGAAAGAAATGCTTTTCAGTATATTGCTGTCCAATACAACACCAGAAAGTAAAGCCTCAGGACTGAGTCAGTGCAAAAGGAGCTAAAGTTATAGTGAACAGGAACCAAACATTTTAAGTAACTACTGCTATTGCGTTGCTTCCCATTGCATCACACAGATGCTCTTTTTCTCTGTGTGCATCCAGAAAAGCCATTTTCGCATTGCTATGATTCTTAAATTCAATTTTGACATTTTGTCAATACAAGAAGTAGATGGGTAGATTAAGGCCTTTATCTTTTTTTAATCACTTACAGAAAGTGGCTCTTTCATTGACAGAATAGACCAGATGGTCTCTGCAGGGCTGTCAGGATTTCAGACATGACCAATAGTCGATAACCATGCTTCAACACTTCTGTGAGGCTGTACACATGTGCTTTGAACTGAAATCTAATGCTGGCAACATTCTTAACAAAAACAGCGCTGATGTTTTGCATGTATAAAGTTTACCATGTTCACCATCTTAATTTAGCATGTTAGCATGGTAACATTTATTAATTAGCACTTAGCAGCAGCTGAGACTGATGGGCATGTCATTAGTTTTGCATTTACTGGGTCATAAACCAAAGCATGAGACCAGTTTTTATTTTTAACCTGGTAGAAATAGAAAAGTTACAGCACCGCCAAAGTTGTTGCAATGCATTCATTCATGAAACTACAAATGTCAACCTCATTGTTGAGCTCAATGAAAAGTCAGTTGGATTCATGATCTGGGAACCATAAATGTCTGACTCAAAAATCATCCAATTCGTGCAGATGTTGAGATATTTCTCAGGACAAGTGAAATCTTTGACCTACTGATGGTGCCAGAGGAAGTAACAGAGGATCACCAAGTCGTTGGCATTCTTTCTGTCTGCAACCATGATATCTGTACCAAATGTCATGTAGGGCTGCATGATTAATCGTTAAAAGATTGCGGTCTCAATTCATACATGTATGCAATCTCATTTCTAAACACGGACGATTCTTAAGCATTTTATTTCGTGGCCTGCATTAATGGAACCAGCTCGAAATAACAGAGGTGCCGCCTCTGTTTTACTCGGCCTCCCTGTCAGCCTCCGACCACAGACTGTATAAAACAGGTTCCAACACTCCACTCATATCTTTCAGTCAATATAGGCTACAGCCGACCTTTCTTCACCATATGTTTCACGAGTTGTCTCTTTATTGATAGCTTAGCTTAGCCTAGCATAACAATAGGCTTTTTTGACTCTGCCATTCTGAGAGCTGTGCTGCTAGCATGGCCTAGAAAATTTTTGAACGCCATTTGTTCAAATTAATTAATTATTTTAAGCAATGTATTTTTCCCATGTTCAAATGGTAGTTCAAATTTTAATTCAAAATCATTGCTACTGAAACAATGATTGTTTTGCTGTGCCAGATCAGAGCCATCTATCTGGCTGCTGGAATTCAGGAAGGCCCCATTCATTTGTTTCTGCTAGATGACTGGGCTTCCCTTGGTTTGAATCCTTCAAAGTAAGTAATTAATATTGACACAGGGGAAGACAGGAAAGCTGAATAATTACATTTCAACCTTGTATCTGGGACAACCTGATTAAACCGGTGGCCCTCCTTCTCTCTGTCTCTCTGCCTGTCTGTCTCATTCCTTCCAGCGATATGTCTGGAGGCTCCATCACTTTTTCCAATGACAGTGACTCAAATTGCTTCTAACAGTGCACATGTTGGCTTATATGGGCTATAATATTGACGTTGATCAACTGCTCCTGGAAATGAAATCTCCTTATCATTGTTTTTACTTGTTTTATATGGCTGTTCGGTTTTCTTCATTTCACAAGTGGCATTTATTCCTTCGTTTATTTTTTTATTTTTTGTTTATTACTCTCCTTTTGAGTCTACTGGCAATAGAGACTACAAAATATGGCCATAACTAAGATTAGAGATAGAAACACCAGGCCAATATGCAACACCAAGTAATCCTGGCTCAACAAATGGTCAATTTGAATTTGAAATTTTTACATGCCATTTCAAGTAGAACTCAAAATTCCTTCAGCACCAGAAATGTACACACCCAACAGTTGGTACAAACCATACTGATGTGATTGGATGGGCAGTGAGCCAATATTACAGTTACA
>JBBMOC010000228.1:9548-177048 GCA_037975185.1 Centropyge bicolor | reverse complement strand
TGTTATCATCATGATACCAGAGAACAGGCTGATCTGTCTTATGTATCATGTTAGAAAGATAGACTCTTGATGTAATGGGATTTCTGGTTTCAGGAGTTCCTGGATCTGTGTTTAAAATTCTCATTGACCGACGTTTCATCTAACTGTGAAACATGTATCAGCCTCTCTCTTGGCATCTTCAGCTCAACACAGTTTTCCGTAGAGACTGCAGCATCCAATTAAGAGTTTGTCCTCCTTTCACCTCTCTGCTGTAAGGAGAGATGGATAGAAAGAAAGGCTTTCAGAAAAAGTGTCTGGTTGGCAACTCATTAAGATGAGTGAGAGAAGAGAGAAAATACTAAAAATCAGGCTAGCATGTATAGAGCTACAAGAAAATGATGCAGTTTAGATTTATGCACACCTATGCTAAGGCTCTGGATGTAACTTTGTTAGACAGTTTAAATGATGTGCACATCTTACACATAAGAATAAAGCATTTATGTGCCCTAGCTCTAGTGAATAGATGTGTGCTCTGGCCCTCTATGTGAAAGTGACCGATGTAAACAGAAGTCCAGTGTATTTATATGTGACTGGCAGGCGGCCTGATTGATCTGAAACATTACACTGCCCAGGACCGTGCTGTCCTCGAGACCACAAACACACACACTCACACAACATAAACACACTCGCACACAAACACATCTACTTGCAAACAGATGTACAGTGGCACATGTTTGTCAGGTGCCCAGATACACACACCGCTGAGGTGTTTTGAAGACAGAGCAGTGTGTGTGTGTGTGCATGTGTGTGAGTGAGTGTGTTTGCCTGTACATGTGTGAAACAAAACTAATTAAAATGTCACAGATGACATCCCACTTAACTATTGCCATGTTGTTGCTTTGCACTTTCAACAATAATCTATGTAATATTATAAAGATGCAAGATATTAATTTAAGTTTGTTGTAGTCTCTGTGGTCACCTTTTCTTGGTTTACATGGAAGTTTCCTCTTTCAAAGACTTTTATTTGTGTTGTTTCCTTTTACATAGAGACTATGTTTTAGTCAATTGTTTAATTGTACCCATGCCTGGAAATGGAAGGGGCATGGGTACACAGTCAGTGATGATTTTGTGCATATTCCATTTTGTCCTTTAATCCACAAGGTAGTAAACTTTAACAGTATTTGTGGGAAAGCCAAAGCCAGTTTGAACAGGGATGTCCACCAAGAATTATTATAATTATTGGTAGTAACACTAGTGTTGTAGTTGTTGTAGCAATATTATTTGTACACAAAACTGAATTTGTATGCAAACCTGTAAATGCTTACTCTGATCAAGTCAGTAAATCTTTTAAGAACATGAGACAGATTGGTTTCGAAAGTTATTACTGTATTTTACAAAATGTATTTTCTAATAGAACTTACTTCTGTAAAATACTATATTAAAGTTGCAGAGACTAATAAGGCAGACAGAAGAACTACCTGTATAATAAAAGAGCATTTACTTTTAAGTTTTTCCAATTCTTTTACACGTGTACAAATCTAATGCACATTTTGAGATTAGTTTGCACATTAACAAATCTATGTACATATTGAGATACAGTTTGACAACTCTCCACACACATTTTCAAACTAATATTGTTAAATAAAATTACCACCACAGATTTAAGGCAGCCTTTGTGCCTGATAACTCTGGCGGTACTCATGGGATGAGCCTTGTCCTTACTCTGAGTTTTTGCCATTCTCACGAAACACCTCTCTTTACATTTCAGTTCTTTGAAGGAGTTTGTGACACTTACATTCATCTGTTCAAAAGTAAGGCTGGGTGTCAAAATTAGGTACTTTCGTGGTCCAGACTGAAGAGCTTTGACATTAACCTCATTAGCATCAAATCAGAGAGCTTGTGTAGCATACATGTGGTAGGCAGGTGGAAGAAAACAGTATTTCCTCTCTTCATAGAGACAAGAGGGTGGTTAGCCTGTTGGTTAATCTCTATGGTTTGTCAGGACGTGTCAGAAGGGATGAGCCTCCATAATAGGCACTTTTACGGGGGGATAGTGATAGATACCTGACTTGGAAAATTTACTTTAAGTTGAAAGAGATGTTTCAAGAAGGAGCTTCGTTCGATCCTCAGTCCTTGATCTTGGTCACCCTGATTAATTTCTGCGTGTGGATATTGTCTGTCTGAATTGCCTCACACTGTTTCCCCAGCCTCTATCTGTCTGTCTATATCAGGCAGTTGTTTTCTGGTGTCCTGTCTGTTGTTCTTGGCTGCCCATCTCTCTGTCATCTCTCTCTGTTTGACTTTGTCTGATTTGTCCATCTGTGCAGTCTTTCCTTCCATCAGTCTGTCTGCCCGGCTGACTGTCTGACCATCTCAGAAGCCTGTCTGTCTGTGTGTCCGTGTGTTCGCTGCAGTGAAAGACAGCATGACATTTAAAACAGCAGGATGGGCTGCTGCTGGCACTGTGTACCTAAATGTCAGCTTAGCCTACTGGATATGGACCCTCCACTCCCCTCCCTGCCCCCCAGCCCCAATCGCTCTTTCTTTTGTGTTTTTATTATAACTCTACTTCAACCACCTGTGTTTCTCTCTTCCATTCTTCCAAAACTTTCTCCCTCTTTTATTTAGCCAACCCTTCAAATATATCCCAGGAGCACATCCACTGCATTTGATAACTTTTAATTCACCTTTTTTGTGGTGCATGTAGTGTATGTATGTATCTCTGTCTGTCTGTCAATATATCTAACTGTTGATTTATCTGGTCACGAGTACACCTGGCTATGAATGCACACACTTACTTTCGAAGTTTCCTGTTTTCCTGATAGGTGTATGTTTCAAGAATATGTGAGGGGCTGTTGCTCCTGTGTGCACAAAAACAATACTGTACACATTGACCCATTTTGTGTGTATTTCTGTTTGTTTAGGATCATCCATGAGGACGGTTTCTCTGGTGACGATGTTAAGCAGTACAAGCCAGTCGTTTACAGTAACACCATCCAATCTCTGGCTGCCATCGTGCGTGCCATGGACACACTGGGCCTGGAGTACGGAGACAAAGAGCGGAAGGTCAGCACTCATCCACCACACACACACAAACACACACTATCCAGACGCATCCAATGCACATATACAGTGAAATCACATACACACACAGCAACATACACACTTCATTTTTCAAATGCTATCACCAAATTTATAGTGCATGGTGACAAAGTGGCACACTGAATTGTAGCACCGACACAAGACCATCACAGATTGAAATATCAGGACTGTTTATATCAAGTCCAGAACTGTGAACTGAATAAAGCTAAATGAAGATGCCAATCAACATGAACCACTGAGCTTATGCTCCAAATGCTGAGCTCAGAGTCCTGACTGCAGCAAGCAGCCACTAGATGAATGCCACAAGAACTACTGTAGCTCAGGGAGAGGACACTGTGTGCTTTACAGAGTTACTGTCTTTCAACCGAAGCACCAGAAGTCCAGCTCTCGTGTCAGACCGGATACAGTGTCTGTGAGCAAGACACCGATCTCTACCAGCTTCAGGTCCTTGCTCCGACCTCTTGGAAAAAACACGTCTCTGTATAGGGAGTGACAGAAAATCACATTAGGTTTATTGGGTCACTATAATCTTCGGGAGTCTGTAGTTACCATGAGCTTGACCCTGTCCACAATGACTTTGTGTATGATGAATGTGCACATTAACCATGCAGCTTTGTTACAGCTTCATAAAGCTTGCGTTACTGTACTTTGTCTTGGAGGGCTTACGTCCTCACAACATTCGCATCTTCCACCCACACCGAGAACGAAATGTACAAACTTTTATTTATGCGTCAGAGGTTACGATGAAATATTCTTGCATACCACAATTTAGACTGATTGTCTGTCTAATTTGCTATTCCGTTTTGGAACCCTTTATCTATTGAAAGACCTTCAGGAGCAACAGTGAAGCAATGTGGAGGACACACGCTCACAGTCACCATGCCAGGGGCTCACAGGCAGCACATGATCCAAAGACTGTGACAGATTTGTGTTAATGGTTAATGCTCACCTTCCCCTTGCTGTTGCAATGTGTACAGTTTGAGTGGTTAAACAAGTATATTCAGCAGTGTGCAGCTGGGCCTGTTTCAGCAGCAGAGCACTTATTATGCTGTCAGCTGGAGGTGGATGAGCAGAGGTGAAATCTCTGCTCATCTGCGTTTCCTTGTTTGCATACCATCCTTAACAAGTGCTTACCATCATTTTTCAGGCAGAAACTCCAATCCACTGCAGTAAACGCAACATTGACTGTTTGCACATGCTTTGTGGAGCATTTTGTGAGGATCTAAGTTTGGATAGTGGAAGACAATGACAAGTCTGTTTAGTTTGTTTTGTGTTTTTTTTAAGAGATGAAACATAAAAACGAGATTTTTAGGTAATTAAAAGATAGATAGATAGAATGATAGATAGATTCTTAAGTCATTTTAGGTCAAATTTGTAAATTAGTGAGTATGAGGACCAAGTTTGACTTTGACTTTGTTATTAAATATCAGCTCCTCATCACCCTGGCTCTTTTATTTATTAAAACTGTCCACACCAGCTTTGATTTGGGAGCGAAGGGGAAAGGCTGCCAACTAACTCTGTCATGCTTGCGCCAAAATTCCTTCATGCCAATCTATGTTAGTCCCTCTTCTAAGTCCTCTAAATCCTAAAGCACACTATAGTTCAATATATGATACGCTAATTGAGGATTATGGATCTAATCCACAGAAGAGCATCAGTCCTATCTCAATACAGAGCAATGGTAAGAGGTTAATTAGAAATGTAAGGACCATGAAGGCGCAGTGTTGCATTATACCGACCTCTCCTGCTCTGTGTCTCAGTTTTCGGTCCCAAAATTCTTATAATTCAGTCCATTAGAGTTGTCGAGATTTGAACTAGTAATAGCAGGTCACAGGTTTATCTTTGGTAGCAAATGTTCTACGATATTACAGCAAAAGAGACTTAAATTCTAGATTCTCTTTTTCAGAAACTCACTTGCCCCACTCTCTCTCTCTCACACACACACAAACTGCTAGATGAACAATAATACAAGAAAAGACCTTGTGTCCATGCAAGACTTTTCTACTGTATGAGCTTGAAACACACACACATACACACGTACACACACAACCACACACACACAAGCACATACACTAATAGACACGTGTCATTGGCCTTAACCTTATCCAAAGGCACAGTATATTTTTAATCACAGTGAAACTATTGATACTCAGATTAGAGGGCTGAAATAACAATACACCTATTGATTAGGATATGATATCTGTGTGTGTGTGTGTGTTTTATCTTAGTATTGCATTTCTAGTCAGAGGCAAAGGGAAATGCCTGAGGCATGATGGATTATTGCTGCATAGAATCATTTATATGTGTGTGTGTGTGTGTGTGTGTATATGTATGTATTAATGTATGTAAGTATGAATGTATGTATGTGTGTGTGTCTGTGTGAGACCTCCAAGTACTTTTTGGAAATCATTTTAGGCTAAAGATCAGTCAATTGGAGACTGTGTGTGCGTGTGTGTCAGTGTCAGTCAGAGATGTGCCTTCCTCCTCCTCCTCCTTTCATGTATTCTCTGTTCTGATAGAGAGAATGAACTGAGTAAACAGTTGATGGGAGTGGCCCACACAGTGGGAGAGAGAGATAGAGAGAGAGATACAGTAGGTGATCTTACTGTATGAAGAACATAGAAATGAATTTCTGAGAATGAACAGAAAGAGAATGGGAAGAAGTAAAGTAAAGAAAATGGATTTTCACCTTCACACAGTTGGCTTCCTTATTGCAAGACCAGAACATATGCGGATGGATGAGTGGATGGATGGAGGAAAAAGGAGATAGGAGTGGTTCACATAATTCAGATAATATTTATAGTACACTAAATTATATCAGAATAGAATGTACATAAACATAATGTTTTTTCACACGTTATCACAACTTTAGAACAACTCAAAATAATTCAATGCCGGATAATCTGGGAAATATATTTACTGTCAGACTGAGGGAAAACCTGAGCAAATGCATGCAATCATTATTCTTAAACTTTCATTAGTATCTTTTATCTTGTAATAAAAAGTGAAATGGTTTCTTAGTACCTAGTGATAAGAGAAGCTGTTGTGCTAAATTGCAGTTGAACAACCATGTGATATTCTGATTGACACAGGAATGTTTTGGTGAAGTAGCTGCCTTGGTTAAACTTTTACAAAAACAGTATATCCACTCACATATTAATAAACATATTGGTATCAGGGGACTGCTCCTCCCTCGAGCTGCTCTGTTCGAGTAACATTAAAAAGCCATAAAACATGCATATGTGAGATACTGTATACCTCCAAATGCAACAAAGATTTTGGCAGTGTTGAAGGAAGAATTCTTTATTTATGTTTTTACAGATTATTTCTATATTCTGATATTTCATTCATGCCGGTAGGACAGATTATCTCTACTCATGACGAGTCACTTTAAATAAACTGAAATAAATGTTTAATGTAATAACTGGTGACTGTTTACGGCAGATAATGAATCATAATATGTTTCAAGACCAAGCATAGGGGTGAAGGTTGACAGAAAGGTGTCCGAGGAAAATAAAAGAAATTAGAGAGGAGAGACATATTGTAGTAGATATGAGAGCCAAAAAGCATGAAAGGGAAAGAGGAAGGAAAGGAGATTATTTAAGAGAAAATGGAGAGACTGTGACAGTGGACAAGAAGCAGAGAGAGACCAGATTGAGCTGTGTTTAAACTACACTCTACATCTGACTTCCCCTCAAAGTAACCAGAGGACTTTGCTCTACTCACATCTATAAAGGATGAGGAGTATAGCTCCAAAGTGAGACGCCTATTCATACTTTTAAATTGACTCCGGATAAAGCTGGTGTAAATTGTCTGTTCTTTATTTAGTCTTTCTTCATTATTATTTTTACATCAGTATTTGCTCGTGTATCCAGATTTTTAAAATTTGGGTAAACTCACTAAAAATAAGCAACTGACTCCATGACAGACGGAAGAAAAACAAAAAATAATGTTCAATGCCCATTATAGCATTATGCTGGAAAATGTGAGAAAATTAGTATGTCCAACTTGATGTCATGTTTGCATCACTGTCAATCAGAGCTGGAGCCGATAAATAACCTTTGCTAACGTGGGAATAAGAGCTGATTGTACCCTTTCACACTGAAGTCGGATGTTAGAGGGTGTTTTTGTCCAGTGTGAAAGGGGTATATGTCAAAGGTTTTCAAAGTGGGAGGTGGGCCTCCCCAAGGAGGCTCCAAATATTGTTGAGTGTCTGTGGGATCAAATGATATAATCATGATCTCATAGGCATCCAGGAACTGAGTGAAACTAAGCAAGTAAACTAAGAGGGGGTGGTAGGAGTGCCCTTTTCAAAGCTTTGTCTGATGGGAGGCCCACAGCCTCAGACTCTAAAACCCCTGCTTTACATGAACCCCCACTCTTTTTTTGGTTTTATTCTCTCCCTCACCCTTTCTTTTTCTCTTACAGTACAGCATATTGTAGTCACAAATATTCATCTCCACCTGTCCTACTATTTTTTTTTTTCCTTTGCTTGCTCTCACCTCATCCTCTGATAACACCCCCCCATCTGTTTCCCTGGCCCTGGCTAGTTACTGTGGCAACCCAGTGTTTTGCCTTGCTCTCAACACATTCCACAAGCCCATGTCCAAGGGCGGCATGACACACACACACACACACACACACACACACACACACAATGATTGCAGGCTTGAAATAGACTGCGTGTTGTCAGTGCTGTATGAATCTTCAAGCAGTTTTCACTCAGGTTTCAAAGAAGAAGTTGCTGTCATGGAGAGTTTGAATAGCTGTTAAAACCTCCTCAGGTATTTTGACTTAGTAAAAACTAATTTTTACTTATTAGTATTTGTTGTACATTTTTGTGCAGTTTTATTTTTTAGGTTTTGGTCAGATTCTGAGTGACTTTCATTAATTAATCATTGATTGCTTGCTAAACCCCTCTTGCCAACAGTGGCTTTCTTTTAGTTTGGCAGCTGTGAGTGGTACAGCAGGCCTGTTGAGTTTTGGGCTTCTCTGCATGTTGAAGTCGTGTGCATGGGGGTGGTTTCTTTTTTTATGGATAAGAACAGTGTGTTTATTTGCTCTAACTTAGGCTACAAATGTTAGCATGTCCAGCTAAGGACCTTAGAATACTCCAAAAGGAAGCATACACAGAGAGCTGCTGACGCCATGGGCAGGTAGTAGTAGCGTTACTACTTTCTGGAGTTCGCTTGGAGGACACGTTTTTTGTTGTAGCACAGTGGCCGCAAAGACAAGTTTCAGACATGTCCTTATGGTCTCAACAAAGTGGAGATATGCAGATGTCTACACAGAACCTGCGTATACACCCCCTCATATATTTTCAGGGGCATTTCATGCCTTCTACATTATTTTGTTAGGTTACTTTACAAAAAGTACCAATCACTGCACATCCACTGTTTAGTATTTCCCAACTGTGTAGGTGCCGATCTTGAATGCTACAATGTCAGACAAACATTTACACTTTATTCCTTTTCTATTGAATTTGAGAACGTGTATATGCCAGCTGTCCTAGCCCAACTTCATAACCAAGATAGTGTCACTTGATACTGGATGGAAATATAAACAATATAGCATAAATCGAAGCTTTGCCTTGCTTTTAAAAGCTTCTAAGCTAAGCAGCTTAACAGGATTATACTATTATTTTTATTGTTATTCATTTCTCATATGACACTAGGGCTAAGGAATGCTAATCTGCAGTACAAGGACGATGTACAAAAAAATTTTTTTTGTCTGGGACATGTTGCTTTAGCCTCAGTGTTGTAGCACAACATCAGCCTGTATGAGCATACTTTTATGTGATTATTGTTTCAAATGTGTCAGCTAGTGACATTCAAAAGACAGCCTGTGACAGTATTTTCAACCAACTAGTGGGCTTAATTAACTAGCTGGCTACAGCTGCTAAAATCTACTAGTCATAGCTGTCATTTCATTCAAACAAAAGCTGGCAAGAAATGAGAAGCAACTTTTTTTTTTTTTTCAACCACTGTCTGAAATCAAGGACAGAATGTTTGAAAAAAATGCAAAGAATTTTCAATTGTAAATCTGCCACTGTTATCACTGAAGATATAAAAATATAATATAACAGAAATGCATATGCAGTTTATTAAACATTTTAAACATTCACATACAGTAATTTTGTTTGCATATCTGCCAGGATATACAGAAATCCCAATACTGTATATTGGTGATAAGCAAATGTTGGCATATGAATCAACCAACCAATCATCTTTATAACATTATCTTTACACTTGAGTGAATTGCCAAGGCTGAGCTTTCTGCTGTACTGGTTATACAGAACTGCAATTTAATCTTTAGTACAGGCTCCTCTGAAAAGCATCTGTGGAGCTTAAGAGCAAGCCTAAAGCAATAGCTAGCTATTTCTTTTCTTTCCCTCTTTCTTTTCTTTTCTTTTTTTTTTTTGAGTGCATGCCAGTGTGTACGTTACTGATGCATTGGCCTTAGGCTCCATTTTCCATACACTAATTGCTTCGATGCATCCACACAATTCTTTGGGTGAAAAATTCCCCTGCTTTACATTATGTGTGTGCATGCATGCTCAACCTTATTTGTTCAATGTCTGCTTGTAGACATAAATGAAGTAGGAGGCTGAATGGCGCCAGTGGTAGACAAGCACACACACACACACACACACACACACACACACACACACACTCACACTGTACATATAGCAGAAGCTGAAGACAGATCGGTTTCAGTTTGAGAGATTCATTTACGTATTGTTGTAGCTTAAAATAAATACATTTCCTCTTCTGATTTCCTTTCCCCATCTTTCTAAATAACAAGTAGGACAGAAAAGATGTCTTAAGTTTCAGCATAATTTTCAACAGTATTGTAGTTGGATTGATCCGCAGCCCTTATCTCTCTCCTCTCATTATTACAGTTGTTATTGCAGTATCTCATACACGATTTTAAGATAGAAGCAATGATGAAGGGGAAGAATTGAAAGACGCAGCTGCTGTTTGACTGCAGCACGTACATGCATGCACATACACAACAGCCCACATCAGAAAAACACTTTGGGTCTCGATGGACTCTTGAAGGGAGAGAGGGGAAGAAGACAAGAGGGAGATGGAATGAATAGAGGGATGAGATAAAGGGATAGGGAGAGAAAGAGAGAGAGAGCTGGCAGACAGGTTGCTGCCTGTTGTTGTGGAAACCAGCTAGTTATCCTCATGGGTTAGTCTGTGTGCGTGTGTATGTGTGTGTGTGTGTGTGTGGGTATGTGAACAATGCCCCTCTGATGATAATGTTGCCTCTGCTCTGCTCGTTAAAGAATAAAGCAACCTGCACATGGGCTCACATGCTGGTCTGGTAGTTTAAAGTGGAGGTACTATAGATCTCCTCCTGTATAGTTTCCTTTACTTATTTTACCTTTTTAAAGTATTGGAACCCTTAAACACGCACACCATGCAACAATCAAGAACCATCTTCCTTTGTTTAAAAGGTTACAGAAGTTCTTTCAGCCAAATATTGCAATCTGGGCCCTGACTATGCAGTATGATTTCTGTTATAGAGATGAAAGTCTGTTGCTCTTATTACTGAACAAAAACATGTGGCAACTGCATTTAGACCCAAACAACATTGCTGACAGAAACATCCAGTCATAGAGCTTGTTGTCAACAAATCCCATGAAAAGATGAAAATAACCAACGAAAAGATCCAACTAACAATTATTGTCTGTGTATTCAAAGCCTGATACACAGTTTATTATTCCTCTGTGCCACAGAACTTCAGTGTTTGTTTAAAAACTAAGAACCTATCAATGAGCCACACTGTTGCACTGGGTGACATGATCCTTTCTAACAAATTCTATAATAATGAATGCGTAGTTAGCTGCAGCCATGCTAATTTCATACGATTTGTTAGCAATTCAAAAATGATAGAATGTCTGCAGCCTTATCCCTCAAAATGCTTCTGGCTATCACAAGCTCTACCATTTGAATACATTAATTTTTGACCAATTAAGGATCGGATTTAATGGATCTGGCTCGTGATAAGACTCATGGGTGTTCTTGTATTTAAGGCCATTTAACATACTAAAGTGATGAAAGAAAAGAACTTATAACAACGTAATAGATTTTTTGTTAAATTATCCAGGAGGTTGGTGGCTGGTGAGGTTGTTATTTACAGCAAAAGTGAAAATTAAAATGCAACTTCACAGTGCCATAAATACCTCTAGAACCAGTTGCTCCTCCTAATTTGCTGCTGTGTTGTGGACTGACCCCAAAAAATGTGTTTGACCCATTTTTTTTGAACACCAATGCACAGTTTGAGAAACGCTTATTAGTGAGAAAAATAACACCTATTTTCCATTATACTGACTTAAACCTTTAATAGCTGATATTAGCAAACAAGATAGGGGTGAGCTCCAGCTGTGTAGTGATGAGTCCTTTATGCTGCTGCATCTGACTTCTATCCTCAGCACGGCTTTGTCATCACAACAGAGCATGAGTACCCAACACTACATCAGGCCTTAATGTGTGTGTCCACAGTGTCAGTGTGCAAGTATTTGTGTGTTGCCCAAACCTGTGAGACACACGTGGTTATTGATCAGAATATGAAGCTTTGAATCGGCTTGTGTGTGTGTGTCATTATAGATTCCTTCCAACCAGGTTAAGAAGGTCATTGTATGGACAACGCCTCCACCGCACATGCTCACATTCAGATGTTTGAAGTTTTTGTGTGTTTCAGTGTGTTGTCGAGAGAGTGTGTGTTTGAAGTGTGTGTCAGTCTGCCACCTTCCTGCAGTGCTGAGCTCCCTTTGATTTCTGTTCCCTCCCTCTCTCCTCCCTCCCCTCCTTCTCTTTTGTTATTCTCAGCATCCTCCCTTTCCCTCTCCTCCTCTCCCATCCTCTCTCCCATATTCCTCTCTTCTCCTTTTCTTGTCTTCTTTCCTCTCTGCTTGTCTCTCCTCATCACTTCCTCCCTCATATCATCGTTTCACCTTTCTCCTCTCTCGTCCTTCCTTGTCTTCTCAATCACTCTCCGTCCTCCTTTTTCCCATTACTTTTATCTCTTCCCATCATCTTTCCTTCCCTCTCTCCACCTTCTCTGGTTTAATCCTGTCACTGGAGTTTTCTCTCATCTTTTCCTCTATCATTATGCTCATCAATCCATTCTGTTCATCAAGTCAAATCCAATAGATCAATAACAAGGCACCTGATTGGCTAGTTCAATCAGTTCATCAGGACACTCAATCTTTAATCCCACCCCCTAGTGATGAGAGGTCATTAGTCTGTGGGTTATTGCAGCTGCCTAATTAACACACACACACACAAGCACACTGTGAGGATTTTAGGCCAGCTGTGTGTGGACGTGTGTATGCTGAATGTTTGAGTGTGTGCAGAGAGACGGTGAGATAAATATAGTAAACCAGAGAGGGCGAACAGAGAGAAAGAGTCTGCCTCATGAAAGTGAGATTGTCACAGAAATGAACTGTATCCTAGCAACAGACAGGACCACAATCCCGTACCTGAGATTTGGGGTGTGTGTGTTTCTGTGTGTCCATGTGTGTTATAGGTTAAAATGTTGAGATTTTGCAGTGTATCTTTTATTATTTATAATTTGCTCACTGTTTTGATAATCAATTAAGTCATTTTTCTAGCAAAAAGTTCATCTTCTTGAATGTGAGGATTTGCTTCTTTTCTTTGACATTCATGATAATAAATGAAGGTTTTTTAACTATTCTTTGGACAAAAGAAACAATTTAAAGACACCAGTTTGGACTGCAAACTTTATATGACAGCAGACAGTTTCTAGACTAAATGAATAATTGATTAATCTTGAAAATAATCTGTAGATTCATTGATATTGAAAATTATCATTAGTTGCAACCCAATTATCCACAAATACTCAGTTTGGGATATTGGAAGCTGCCCAGTTCAGCGACAGTATTCCACTGTTGGCTGCACTGAAGCATCCTGGCTTGGTTGCGTAGCTTGTTTCACTGTCACCTTGTGGTTTGGATCTGAGGACCAGCTGGGATCTTCCTGTGTACAGTTGGCATGTTCTCCCGGCTCTCCCACAGTCCAACCACACTCAGGTTTGGTGAACTGGCCGCACTAAATAGCCTGTAGGTGTGAATGTGAGTATTAATGTGTCTGTCTGTGTGTGCCAGCCCCTGTGTGATAGACTGGCAACCGATGCACACTGGGATATGCTCCAGCATCCTGCAACCTTGAACAGGCTAAGCGGTTTAGGAATGGATGGATGCCTGACTCAGTAACATGTCAGTGATACTTAGTAAGAAGGAAACAAGCATTATACACTTCCCTGTGAGAGTCTTTTTCACAGGGAAGTGTACAGTTGTAGTGTGTGTGTGTTTGTTAGGTTAGGGGACTTGTGGATCACTTTTTTTTTTTCTATGAAATATCAAAAAATAAGAGATGGTTTCATTTGTCTCATTTGTCACAGGGCATCCTGGCTTTATATGAGAGTAGTAATAATTTAATAAAATAATAAATAACAGAATGGTAAAAGTAAACAACAGACTCAAGTTGTGTTTAAGACAGAGTAATCCTTTTTATATCTACTATCATTTACCATGGATGACCAGATTAGTTCTGAGAACAAGCACATGGGGTGTGTGAGTCTGAGGCTGCATGTACGACCTACCAATTGCGACCTGCTCAGTGTGTTGGCTCCACTTAGCTCCACTCTCTCATTCCATTGCCCTCTTGCCTTGGACTCTTGTGTGTGTCTCAACCAGCAGTGCCTTTAAGATAGAATAAAGTCTGCGAAACACGTCAGAGTGCATAACATCAGAGCGGCTCAGATTTGCGCCTGTAGGGGAGGCAACATACACACACTTGCACCCACCCACAACTACTTCTACCAGAGCTCCATAAGTCACCCTGCAGCTCTCTGAAACCACAGATACACACACACATGCACACACACAGCTTTTTCTCGCTAACCTCACTGTGTTTGCCAGACTGGTGCTGCCAGCATCATTTGAGAGGCACATGGACCTGTCTCGCCATGCCAAGCCACAACACCATGCCGCTAAGAACAGGACCATGATGCCTTGCTTCTGTCACCCCCAGTTACCAGGGCTGCCAATCATTAGTGCTGGCTTGCTAAGCACTGCTTTCTGAGAAAAACCTCATTCTTCAAAAAAGTCAAACACACACAAACATTCGCAGATTATATGGACTTTCTGGCCATTATTCTTGCATTAATTTATAGAATGGAAGGGGAGATTGTGACCATATTTTACTTTTGGTCAGATACTGAATTGGTGACATTGATCTGGAAACTGTAGGTCTTCTGTGCTGTTGGTTTGAAGATATGTCTGAAGCAGCCATGCTTTAACAGAGGCTCACACAGGCTCTTTGGTTTTAGCTGAGCTTCAGGTGATTGTCTTTGCACCATGTAATGAAGCTCTCTCTCAGACCTCTGTACTCCCCTTTAAAAATAGTCTGTAGGTGAACGCTGCATGTTTCTCACTGGAATCATACATACTACTGTCCACTAGAGTGATAACTTCCTTTTCGGCAAAAAATACCTTAAAAAACCTTAATTCTTCCAAAGTCTGGAAAGATAGGAATTTAATCCTAACTACAACTTGCATTTATTTATACATATATATATATATGTGTGTGTGTGTGTGTCCAAGAGTAGAGTTTTATCAAAGGTTGCGTGTAAGGTACCTCAGGGAATGGGTTCTCAGGTGCTGAGGGAGACAGAGTAGGGACCATAGCCCCCCGAGAGGGAGAAAGAGATAGAGCAAGAGAGGGGGAGAGAGAGATAAAATATTCTCCCTGAGGTGTAAAGCATGATGAATAGAGTGATGGAGGAAAGAAAAAACAGTACAGAGAGAGCTGGCGGGAGTGCTAGAGATGGTCCTTAGGGACTTAGCACATTGGCATACCATTGTGCCATTGTGTGTGTGTGTGTGTTTCTATTTCCATGCCTCTGCAAAACCGCCAAATGTCATCAATTGCTGTGTCAGTTCAGACCACAGGTACAGTATCGTACTGTTCTGTATACAGTATATGCTGTTAGCAAACACACACAGACTTGGGTTGACCAATGGGAGTTGAAACAGATTTGTCACCTGGTTGATTTACTAGATTTTGTTACATACATATTTGGATTTTACTTTACTTTTTATTCAAGAGGTGTCTATCCCTTAACTAGCTCTGGTTGTACTACACCTTTGTGGGCAAAATAAAGTGCCAAACTACATACAGAAATACTGGACTTGTAAGATTTTATTAGATTTGTCACTGGATGAGCTGTAAATATACTATTCTATGTGATTTCATTTATCTGCTTTATAAACTTTTTGTCATCTGTCAACTGTGGATGTCTATAGTGTTTTTGTCATTGAACTGAGATTCTTGTATACTGACATTCTTTTGCATTGTTGTACTAGAATTCTCTTCTGTTCTGTGTTCAGTTTGTCTGCCAGTTGTTGGTATAGCTAATTATACCAGGCTAAAAATAGACACCTGCCAATAAGATTAATAGATCATCTCTGTCATACAAAACCTCAGATGTGTAAATCTCCTGCTTCCTGATCTTATCTGGCTGGTCAGTATTTTCCACAGTATGGTTTTCAGAGCCTGATGAAGTGAATCAGAATACATTTGCATTAAATTTAAAAATACCTTTCTATCTCATGCAAAAAATAAATTGAGATGTGAGATTTAGTGAGAGTGGCCCTAAAATTTATTAACTATTTGGAGCAAAATGACTCAAAACAAGGTCTTCCTCATATGAAAATGAGGGTTTTTTTTTTTTTTAGAACTGATAAGCCAAGAAGTAACCTTGATAATATGTGAAAATTATTATTTTTTTTTTTAAATGCATTCACTGTCACGCAGATGAAAATTTTGACATGGTGAGTTTGCTAACTAAGTAGCAGTGTATCCTGTCATTGTGACTTTAAGATGGACTGGAGTGTCCTTTACTAGTATCCCATAAATAGCACTGTACTGTTGAAAACGAAGTTAGCCTGTTAATTATACCCATCTCAAAATAGACAGTAATGTAATTCAAGTATGGCTCTGTGGCAGCACAAAGCCCTGTGTGCTCTGGTGGAAAACTGTAGTATGAACCATTTTCTGAACTGAGGGAAGCTCAGTCTGCTGTGCCTGGTAATTAAGCCTGGCTAAAAATAGATGCCAGGGTATATGATTAACATATAAGGATGAACTGAATGAACACATCACGTGATACCAAAAGTAGCCAACATACGACTGATGAATCTCTTATAGAAACATTATGCAAAGAAATAAGACAAGAGTGCACAGCTGTGCCAGCAGCTCTGTGAAGCTGCACTGAACTGTTGCTACATGCTAACATCAGCTTGCTAACATGCTCACACTGACAATGCTATCATGCTGATATTAGCGGGTAATATTTCTTACCAGGTTTGCCGTCTGAGTTTACTGTGTAAGCATGCCAAGATTTGCTAATTAGCACTGAATTCAAGGGTCAGCTGAGGCTGATGGGAATGTTTTGCAGGTTGTTGGTCCAAAAGTATTGGAAACTTTAAAACTTTGACCTCATGATGGCAGGCTAGGGGATCATCAAAGTGATTAAAATATATCCTTAGGGGGACATTAATGTTTGCACCAAATTTTATGGCACTCCATCCATTAGGTGATATTTAAGTGAAAGTCAAATATTTTAAGCCTTGCAGAGTCCTCTTTCTGAGATAATTCACTTTTTTCTGTAACATGAAACAGATATTTAAAACTCAAATGTTTTCTGTGCCTCCCCTTTACCTTTGTCTTTCCTCCAGTCTTTGCACTATACATGTACATTGGTTCACTCCGCTGCTGTAGCTATGAGCCTATCCATCATGGTTATGTGCTTGTGTACCAACGGCAAATATCGAGACAGACAGTGGTTACGTCGTCGCTCTCACCAAGCATGAACCCAGAGAACCAACCAACACACACTGAGGCAAAATCTCTCAACCTCACTGACAAAGCACATCTGTAATGACAAACCAACTAAGTTCTGACCTATTTTATACAGTCTATGGTACTGACTCACAGCATTAGATTAAGACCAACTTTTTACTTTGCCTCAAATAGGGAGAAGTAGTCATACCTGATGAGAGAAGGGGAACAGTTTTTGTTCCTAACTTTCTCTTCTATTCCTTTATTGTCTTTTTTCAATTTCCTATTTCCTTTTGATTCAGTTGTGTCCTACTTTTCCTGCTTAGTGACGCATTCCGCTGTTCATGCACAAGTATGCACATACTCATACATACAGTACATACACAGAGGGAGAAGCCAATGAAAGTGTGTGTGTGTGTTTGTGTGTGTGTGTGTGTGTGTGTGTGTGTGTGTGTGTGTGTGTGTGTGTACGCGCCTGCTGTGCCTTGTAGATGTAAATTATGAAGGACATTTGAATCTATATTTGATGACTGCCTCTTATTAAGAAACCAGGCATTTGGCAGAGCGTGATGGCTGCAGTGTGTGCGCGTGTGTGCATGCGCTCCTGTGTGCTGTTTCATGTTCATGTGAGTGCATGTATGTGTCTGTTTATTGGGTAAAAGGTTGCTGCTATTAAATTTCTCACCATTGTTGTTGTGTGGGTCTGTGTGTTTTTGTGTCGTGTGCTTAGCATAGAGACTTGCCTCTCCTCGTTGTTGTTACATGGAGCTCTTTTCATTGCCAAAGAACTTGGCAGTGGATTTCCTCAATAACGGTTGGCCCAGCTAACTTTTAGCTACAGTCATAAATTTAAGTTTGTAAGAAGTTATTAAACCATTGATTGAAACTGATTGTTCTGCTAAAGAACTCATATTTAATAAAGTTAAATTTTATGTGCTAGCAATCCTCGCCAACACTGATTTGGGTTGATGGCTTGAAGGCATATTTTGGCTGACAATTGATGATATAAAATTCGACATATTTGCTGCAGTGGATAAGTTGAGTACTACTCATTCACTCAATCACCAATCAAAACAAAGATGTGGACAGGAGTACCAAGTGTAGGACCTGTTTCTGCTGGTGGAGGGGGCTGTGCCTAACAGAAGAAAGTGAGTTTTGTGAGTGTGTGTTGATGTTGGGACCTTTCTGAGTCTGAGTTGTTGCTGCTCAGAACTGATATTTGGTGACACTTACACTTACTGACAATTATTTGTCTGACCAACCTGGGCAGGAGAGAGCTGATTACCTTTTCTGTCATCTTCGTTTTCACCAAGCCTGCTTGGTGTTCACTGGACTCGTTGTAGCCAGCCAAGTTGGAGCAGAGGTGGATGATGTGGCAGAGACCAGGGGTTGTGTGTTTGTTTGCGTATGCTAGTAGTTTGCTTCTAGAGCAGGTGGAGGTCATTCACCCTGAAATGCTGGCAACACTCCCAGAATAGACTAAATATATCATTTGCCATTTATTTGAATCCTGTTGAGTGGTGGCATCTTACTGGCATGAGTCACAAGGAGATTGTCATGGAAGTCAGAACTCTTCTCCAGTTCAATTATCCTCATTTGAAGCACAATAATCTTCTCTGACATTCTAAATAGTTAAGAGCATTTTGATTAAGTCAGATCAGGTATATCAAACAAATTCAGTATTACCTCTTAAACTCCTCATCATAACTGAATCATAGCTAATATTAGACTTGTCATTTGGTTCAGTAAAATAACTATGTATCAATTACACCTGGTAGTGTAAATATTAAGTAAAAACCAATCCCTACATAGTAACTAGTTTGCGTGGCACAACAGATTTTAATTTAGTAATGCCTAAATTTCCACTAATTTGACACACATTATAATAAGGCTAAATTTGAACATTCACACGGCTGGTAAAACTGGTTCATGTCCCAGTAACACTGTAAGAGTCTGAAGTTCGATGTACATGGTTGGGACCCAAAGTGACTCATAAATTATAATACTATAAATTGTAGATGTGCATTGAAATAAGGCTGGAGAAAGTTGCAGAAAAAAACCCAAATTGAAATGAAAGCAAAGCAGAGAGCAGAGCATCTGCACTGCAGCTTAGTAGGAAGAGAGGCTTTCAAATTCAAAACATCATTTAAAATCACTTTTTTGCAGCATGCACACTTTCGTTTCTGGATCAAAGCTTATCCAAAATATAAAATGAAAAGGCGCACACACTGAGACTCACACAAACACTCCCTGAAATGCCCGTCTGCTGTGTATCTCAGATGATTTAAATTACTTAAATCAGGAAGGAATATCCAGCTATTGTAGCAGCTCCTCGTGACATGGTTGAAAGTGATTTAGCCGTACAGAAACATTATCATCTGTGCATGAAATCCTCTCTCGTCTCCTCATCACATAAGTTAAGAATTACATTTTCTTGCTGTAATTTTCTTATTCCCTCTGATGGGTAGATGGCTAAGCTCATACTGTGAGTACCCTGAAAGGGTGGCAGAAAGGGTCTTTCCAAATCAGAGGGGTGTTCTTCTGTTTTCAGATATGAGTGATAATTAAACCTTTTCTCTCTGTGTGTGTGTGTGCATGTGCGTGTTGGGGGGAGTAATGCAGGAGTGCCTGGCCTTGGTGCTTTGTCTCTGACCAGGTATTGAAACACTGACTCAGTTGTTTTCCGGCTTGGCCCTGTCTACCCTGATCTATGGCTGCACATACACATACATACAGTCAGTGATGACATAGCCCACATACACAAGGACAGGCAGATATGTGACATGTAATGTTGATGTATTGCTACAGGCTTACACATCCAGCTAGCCACATTCACACACAGTTTACCTCTCACTCACACACAGCAACACAGTATGCATTCTGTTTTTTCTGATTGTCAAAGGACACATTTTTGCTCTTAAAAGCCAGACTGATGGAGCTCTACAGTCGAGAGAAAAGCAATCAGACAGACAGCAAAAGATGGAGGAGGACTGAGGCAAAGAACAAAAGTACCAAATAAATACTACATTTCCTATACCTACAATATCAGTAAACTGAAGATTGAACCAGTAAAGATATTTTCCTCTCTCAGGAGTCTGTCTCACATAGAAAAGTTTTATTCACTCAGACAGGTGTAGATAAAGTCAGGCAAGTGAGAAGCAGTGAATACATACATAATTATGTCTCCATGTCTGTGCGATAAGAATGATCTTCAGATGAATTGTTTCCTTTGTTTTGACAAAACAGGACTTGATGACTGTCTTGTCTGGTTGTCATCTGGAATACCAAGGTTCCCCTTAGGCCAGCTTCATACTAGTTAAATAGTTAATTACACAATTTGCTGTGATTTGTTGTGATTAATAGCTATTTTTTTGTTCTCAAGACTAAAACATGTAATAATGAATAATCAAATGTAAAATCATGTGTGGTTAACGTCTCTTGATTTTGCAATTCTTTTGCATCATCCAGATCAGCACGATCACGATCACGATCAGCACATGCCTCAGTATGGTGTCATTCCTCTGTTTCAGTTAGTGCAAATGACTGCACCTTCATACATAGTTTGCGTTGTGTAGATTGTGAGAGGTGTCTCCCAATTGTGTTCTTTTTTTTTTTTTAATTGTTATATATTTCATAATAATTTCAAAAATTGATGTGTTAATTTTGGACTACGTCATTTGCTAAACATGCTCTCATTTTGACATGAAACCAATTTAAAGATAAACTAAAGATGTCCACTGTCTAATTATAATTTCAGATCCAGTGACCAGTGGTGTGAAAAGCGATGCAATTGTCAAAGAGGGCTAAAAGTGATCATGTCTGAGGGATGGTGACTAGAAGATCATTAGATAAGGAGAGGAGTCTTGGTGCATCAGTGTTCCATGATCCTCACTGAAATCAGTCACACAGAAGATTTTTACTCTAGAAATCAGTTACTCAGCAAACCTTCTTGGAAGGAAAAGCTAGTTTGATGATGTCATAAATTCAGGCAGCTTGGGTCAGGCAAGGCATGACAGAAAACACAATGACATCAACACCTGTATAAAGGCTCTGCAATATATATCTATATTTGTTCAATTTACTCTATGGAGATGTACTATGGAGGGAAGTCAACACCTCTTTAACACATTTAAAGGGAATGACGCCCCAGTCCAATTGATTAAAGAAATGTTATGCTACTTTCCTCACCTTTTTCCTGCAGGGTAAAGCTGCTGTCACTCAGATTGTAATGTAGGATTAATGCAGACCTGTGTGATGGCTAAAGCTGCAGAAAGGCTGGATTTTTGATCCTCATTTCACCACTAGTGACCATGAATATCTAATCCCCGTGAAATCACTTGTGACATTGATTTCTACCTGTGCATGTGAGCATATGTGTGTCTCTGTGTGAGTGTATATTTGGATGTGGGTGTTTGTACACTGCCCTGGCATTTAGAGGCTAATCAATGCCCTGCTGACTACCGCTGCTAATTGAAGGTTAGCAGATACCATCAGCATGAGTCTCTCTCTCTCTCTCTCTCTCTCTCTCTCTCTGCCCTTCTTCTCTCTTCCTGTCTTTGGTCAATAGAGCTGTATTTTGGTCCACTTCGAGAGCAGCATTATCCAACTCTTAGCACACACAACGCTCACTTGAAGAAACACACTGACACATCAGCTTGCTACTGGAGATACACTTCCCTAGCTTTGCTCTGTGAATATGCTATAACTAAACACACACACACAGATACACACTTACTAACTTTTAGGCAAATTGCATCGATTTACATTCATTTCTTGGAGACTTATTCTAATCCTGTCCATAAACTCTTAACCTGCATAAGTCATAACCACACACACAGGCACGCACACACACACACTATCCTCAATTAGTAACATGACACTCTTGGTTGCACTATTCCTCGCAGCTGTTATAAATGCATGTATTACTGAAATCCAGACCATAACTCTTAAACATTTTGTATGCTTTTTGTGTGTGGGTTCACTTATGTCCAAATTGGGGACATACACCCGACTCAAGACCAGTTGATTCGGGACAGCAGGTGCAATTGGGGACAAAAATTGTGTCCCCAATTTGGAAAACTGATTTTTAGGTCAACAGTTAAGGTTAAGGTTAGGGTTAGATTAAGGTCAGGTTACTCTCCAGGAAATTAATGTCTATGTAAATTCCCCAAAAGTGACATAAGTAAAGACTGTGTGTGTGTGTGTGTGTGTGTGTGTGTGCTTGTGCACACGTTCATCTTCATGTGTGTTGTATGAGTCTGGGAAGATACTGAACAAATGTTACAGTTATGTGGAGTCAGCTGCATTCAGCTATCAGGATGGTGTCTTGTCAACTTGACACAACGTCCGTGCGTTCGTGTGTTCTCACTGTAGCTAAAAGAGATGATAGTGCTCCAGGTGATTAATTATAATGTCTGCTGTTGCCATGGTAACAGGGACACCTGAGAGGGAGGGGGGAGAAAGAGAAAACTGAGGAGAAAATGAAGATGAGCAGCGTTGTTGTGTAAAAACGTGAGGAAAAGGAGAGGAAGGTCAAGCGATAGTGATAGTGAATAATAGAAAAATAGATGAGGTGACGAGGCCAGCCTTCCATTTTAACTTGGTTCATGGTTAACTGTTTTGTAAAAAAGAAAAATCTCTACTTCATCCTCTTTGTTTCTGCCCTCTTTCCCTGTCCTCAGTCCTTCCCCTCACTCCTTTTCCCTCTTACCTCTAATTCATCTTTCTTCAATTATTAACTTCATAAAAGCTGCATCTGTCTGTTCATAAATAATTGAGCCTTAAATGGGGTGTCCCCTGTGTGTGTGTGTGTGTGTGTGTGTGTGTGTGTGTGTGTGTGTGTGTGTGTGTGTGTGTATGTGTATGTGTATGTGTATGTGTATGTGTATGTGTGTGTGTGTGTGTGTGTGTGTGTGTGTGTGTGTGTGTGTGTGTGTGTGTGTGTGGTCCCCTGTGCATATATGAAATGGAAAAGAAAACATCCATCTATCTCTCCGCCCTGTCCAGTTGTCCTACCCTCTTTCCTTCTTCCTGTATCCTTTCTTCTCTCCAACCTTCTCCAAATCCCTCATCGTCTTTGCTTCATACCTTCATTAGTCTGTCTAGCTTCATCTCCAATTGTTCTTTGCTAAATTAATTTTTGTCTCTTCTTCCTGTTCTCTTGGCCAAAGGAGGGAATGAAAGAAAAGATTTTTGTACTTTCCATTGTACAAAAGTTATACATCTTGGCTTAACAAAATACAACTCTACAGTCAGAATAATACAGTGCTAGTCACGAATCATAAGTGAAAGATGTTACCAGACATATCCTAATACTTTGTATTCCAAATGACATGAAATGAAAGGCCTTCAACATAGCATAACATAGGTATCAGATTTGAAATTTTTTCTTGTTAGTATCCATGCACAGAATATGTGATCTTCTCTCATTTCAACATCAACAACAGTTTCTTGATCAACTCAATAAAACCTTCCACAAAATAAGCCGCCAGGTCAGAGTGGAGGCAAATGCAGTTGCGTTCCTTAGGTGGTATGAAAGGCCCTTCTCTGGCTGGACTGTCCCAAAAAATCAGAAAGAGAACATTTAAAGTGAAAATGTCAGCACAGTGTATCACAAGCAAATCATTTCTTTGCCTTTAAACCCACCATACATATATATATGGCCCTGTGTGGTGGTCCAGTGGTTAGGATTCGGTGTTCTCACCACCGACACCCAGGCTCGATTCCCAGCCAGGGCACACCCACTCACCAACGCACCTCCATGAGTGGGTGGTGCCCCGCAGCGACAGCCTGAATGCATTTCCCCACTGTGGAACTAATAAAGGGATTAAAATTAAAAATAAAGAAAAATGAATATGCAATAAATAGTGCTGGAACACATTCAAAGATGATGCATTCTTGGCAATGTCGGCCTATTGAAATTCTTTAGACTCATTTCACAGCAGTTTAAAAGGCTGTTTTAGGTGCCACACAAGACGACAGTGTTGCCTGAGGCTAGGGCTGGATGATGAATCGTTGTATTGTTTGTGCAGTTTTCAAATATATAAGAGCTATAATGACAGCTGTAACACTTTAATTTACATGAGTGAGTTGGCAAAACAACTTCTTTTATTATTTAATTAATAAGGCCGCTGTATGTGCATTTATGCTTGGCCAAAGACGGTTTTGAGGAAGAAGAAACTCCACTCTGTCGTTTTTAATGTCTGTCTGCTGTTCGTGACAGACCAATGGAGTGGGAAATCTTTTCTACATTAACAACGTAGGCAGACTTTTATTCCAGACAGCTAGCCAGCAGCTAGTTGTCAAGTGTAAATAATGAAAGACAGCTGGTATTGTCACATTATCTCAGTTCTACTTTGAGACACGTCATAGCATCATTCTCAGATTGCCACCCTAAATGCTTTACACTGAGACCTGCAGGATTCAGGTCTGTGTGGATCCTCTGTTCTGTCAGTCTGTGAAAGTGCCTCTCAGTGACCTCATTAGGAATGGTCAGTCACATATCAGAACACTGACAAATGTTACCAGTAGATTGTCATTATTGCCACAAGTTAACTGCCAACTATAGCACTTTGATAAATCCAATAAATGTAGCAGAACTATTAAATGGCGTGAATTAGTAGAGAAGAATTACAGATTTTGCAGTAATGGTCAGAAAAAAATATTTTCCTGAATTTGTTCAGCCCTTCCTCAGTCTGACATTTGTTCTGTATTGTGTCTAAATGGGCACTGAGTTCAGAATATCAATGGTCATGTGTACCTAGATTCTTGAACAGAGGGATGAAATTGTGTTCGGCAACAAAACGTAGATTTGTATTTTCAAAATATCTGAGACTTAAGAGATCAATTCTTAAGCCATATTGATTATGTTGGATTTTCAACCCTGATGTAGGAGCAGCCTTTCAGGGATGACAGTAGAACAACTGGATTTTATTTTCTATAGTTTTAACCTACAGTCATGACTTTGAGGGCTTGCCTTTAACCCACCTGACTCTGATGTTAGGCCTGTTGGATTGGCCCTAAAACCTTCTCAAAGCCCCCACCCCCCACCCCCCGGAGCCCTTTTTGTGTGTGCTGCAATCCAAGGCACTGCTTCTATTGATCAGCTGAAGACTTAAGGGTGTGTGTGTGTGTGTGTGTGTGTGTGTGTGTGTGTGTGTGTGTGTGNTGTGTGTGTGTGTGTGTGTGTGTGTGTGTGTGTGTGTGTGTGTGTGTGTGTGTGTGTTAGGCAATGACATAACATGGGCCCCAACGTGTCTGGACTTTTAATGGAGTCTCACTCTCTCCCCCTCTCAACCTTCTCACTGGAGCCCTCCTCTCTCTCCTTCTCACTGTCATACTTAAATGTATCCCTATACTTGTGAGGGCATTAATGAATTACGTTTGTTAGACCATAATAAGACCAGACCATAAATGATTCTAATGTTAAATGTTATATGTTTTTACAGTGTTTAGATTTCTAGGTCATGTATTCTTTATACAGTATACTGTCCATGCAGCATACACATTGAGAACAAACTGAATGTGGATGCACGCACAACTATGCAGTACAGTGTAATCACAAATTGCACTGTATTTCTTACTGACTGATTCTGCATAGCACACATAATACACCATTGTTAGTAATATTTGAGATGTTTCAGTACAGATTTACTCTAACATGCAGAGCTGCACTTAATTATAGACACCATATGTCTGCATCTCTTTTCTTCTCATCATTATAGCAGTAGTTATATTGATTTCATGCCATATTTGTCCCATTTGTTACTATCAGCCAATGTGCTCATTATTTCTGTATATGAGATGTCAGTAGATTCCCCTTTCACACTGAAATCTGTTCTTTATTGTCTCATCTGTCTTATATCACAGCTCTTAAATTCCAGTTTTCTCTGTGCTATTATCCAGTGATATCAGCATTAAATTCTATATGCCCAAAGGTAAAGAGATGAAGAGGAAATAAGGAAAGCAGTATGGTGACTGAGATAATCATTGGTCATAATGATGGAATGGGAAATTGTTGCCAGCTCAAAAATAAAAAAAAAAACATGGCGGTGCAAATATTTTTCCTTGCCACTGTCACCAAGCGTTTGCTCATGATGGGAATTGTTGGGCCTGTGTAAATAATATTATAAAGAGTATGGTATAGTCATGTGAGCTGTGCCTTTGTCACCAAGCTCCTACGACCAAATTTGCCTTTGCTGAGACCTGCAGATGAACTTTGCTGTGCCACCTTGTGATGTGACCTAGCCCAGGAGTGTTCCTGTGTATGGTTGAGCTAGCAACTTTTGGTTTTGAATGTGCCTTTTACAATATCGCAGTCAGATAATTGATGTACTTGTTTTGTTTGTGTGTCAGTTTGAACACACACGCACACGCATCCACACCTTGTGACAGTCACTGTGCAGCTGATGGCTTTGGTATGGCAGATAAAGACTGGACTCTGCAGGCTGTTGTGATGAAGAGGGTGACACACAGAGAAAGTGCTGCAGGATACAACAGTAGAGAGCAAGACTTAATGTCAGTATGGTGTCATGTGTTCTTTGTGAGTTCACTGCCATAGTGAATCCTGTATGAGCTCTGTCATGCATACAGTAATACGCCTCAGCAACCCCCCCCCCCCCATGTGTGTGGTGGACCTGTTCTCTGTCTGTAGCTGCTTCTCTTCACTATTCTTCAGTCTTCTAACAGAGAGAAGGGAGAGAGGGTTGAAGCTTGAATAGACCAGAGCGGTGTGTGTGTGTGTGCGTGCCTGCGTGTGTGTGCGTGCGTGTGTGTTGTTAAAGTGCCCAGTCAGCCAGGCAGCTAGTGCATCACTGCTGCTTTCTAGTCTTGTACTGCAGAAAGTTCTGCCCACGGGGTGCTGACACACACACACACACACACACACACACACACACACACACACTACCACTGCATCGTTTTATCATGGTTGGATAAGCGATAGAGCCAGACGAGTGCCAGCAATTTTATGACTTGTACAGCCATATAGGCTTTCACACACACACAAAACATACACACAAACATTAAAGCAAAAAGAGCCACACATAGGCCTACATGCGTTTACATCACCATCAAGAGTGTAACTTTTTACTTAGACATACTGAAAGAAAATACAACTTGAATAACATATATGAATGATGTTCCTGCTTCAGTAAGTAAAACTGTCCAAAGTAAACAATGGTGATGTACATGTCCTTGTCAGTGTACAAAGTTAATCATATAGATATGGTCTGAAAGTTCACAGAAAACCTTCTCTCCACTACACAGGCTTAGATCTTTGCACTAATATTGAAGCTCTTCCATTAAACAATACACACTCACACAAAAAAAGCTTCTGTTATAGGTTTTCAATGGCAAAATCAGTGCATACAAAATGTAGTACAGTGTGTTCTCAATATGAGATGGCACAAACACGCACAGTTGACACACCTCTATTCACTGACAGATGATTCACAGACACATCAAGGCTAGGCTCATCAAGCAAGCCCTGTATTGGAGTGTTTGCTAGCATGGCTGTCATTATTTATAGTTCAATGAAGCATCAGGCCTGACTGTAGTTGTGGTGTGTGTGTTTGTGTGTGTGACTATAATATAATCTGATTCAACAGCTCTTATCTCTAATGGCCACAACACCCTAGATGCATAAACACACGAGTGTGTGTGTGTGTGTGTGTGTGTGTGTGTGTGTGTGTGTGTGTGTGTGTGTGTGTGTGTGTGTGTGTGTGTTCAGATATGGAATGAGGTCTCTGGGTGTCTTACCATTCAGTTTTCTATAAGCCCCTTTGCCAGTCTCTAGGATACCAACCAGTTACCGTAGCAACCAGTCTAGCTGGCCACCTCCATGGAACACGCAGCCACACGGTCACCTGACCACCTATCTTTCACATGATTGGGCGCTGTGTTTTGGCTACATTTGTTCACATGCTATTGGTTGGAAATGAGGAGGCCCCAACAAATTCTCTCTCCTGTCATTTTCATACCCATTCTCTGTTTTTCCTTCTCTCCATCTCTCTGTGTATCTCTCCGTCCTTCCCCCATCTCCTTCTGTCTCACTCTCACTCAGCAAACAGAGGGATTGTATTACATCAGCATAGTGCTATAGTCCCTGCATGGATTCATGTTTGATGGACTCTATGTAATGAAAACAAGTTTTGTATTGGGATTCATATGAGGAGCATGGAAAATCTAGCGGATATATTCATTCCAGAGTGAAACCATTTGCAATAAATCAAAAGAGAATCATTGAATGTAACAACAATGTAACAATCCTCTAAATATATAATCTTGATTCCAGAAAAGTTAAGATATTGAATGTTTGACCTCATCAACTTCATTGATTATTGTAAATATCTCCTTATTCTGAATTTGATGGCAGCAACATGTTTCAAACAAGTAGGAACAGGACCAGCAAAAGACTGTGAAAGTTGTTTGGATCATTCCACAGGTAAACAGGTTCATTGCTAACAAGTGATAGTATCATGATTGGGTATGAAGGGTTCATCCTGGAAAGACTAAGTCATTCACAAGCGAGGATGGAGAGAGGTTCAACGATTCGTCAAACACGCGATAGTATAAAGGAGATTACTACATGGGGACATCAGGAACACTTCTGTGTTTTGTTGGTGAATGCACTTTATTTGCAAATGATTGCATTCTGTTTTTATTTATGTTTTACACAGCGTCCCAATCAGGGAATCAGGGTTGTATGAAGATTTTTTTGTTCTGCCATTTTTCTGACACAAGATTTTCTATAGCATTGAGCATCAGAGCATTGATATCCTTGAACCTGTTGTCTCTTTTGGTACAATCATTTCAGCACTATTGCAGACATAATAAGCTTCTCTGTGCAGCCTATTCAGAGTTTTTTTTTTTTTAACAAAACAATGCAGCTCTTGACCCACCATTACCGAAGAGCTTATAACTCCCTGGTGTTCATGGCCTGCAGGTCGAGATCAGTGAAAGTATGAAAGGACTGATCTGAATTGTTCATTGTGGGTTTTGCAGCTTACACTTATTTTTAGATTATTTATTAGTCTGTTGAATATTATCTTTGTTTTACCAGTTATGTCACAAAACAGTGAAAATATTATGTTACATTTTTTCATAGCCCAAGGTGGAATCTTCATTCTCCCTATTATATTGAACCATTTGTCCAAAAGCCAAAGGTAAAGATATTTATTTTCAAATATGGTGCAAAAAAGCAACAAATCCTCACTTTTGAGAAACTGATTTTGGCTGAAACGATCAGTTGACCGTCAAAATAGTTGCCAATTAATTCTCAGTTGATTGACAACTTGATTAATCCACTAATAGAAGGATGGTTAATCTGCCATCTTAAAAAAATAACGATATAACTCAATAATTTATTCCAACGACTGGCAAAATTCTAGCAGCCGATGCAAAGCAGCTTCTTACTACTACTGCTATAACTGGAAATCTCCCAGGCCTGCTGGGAGATGTGGTCCTTTTCCAGTATGTCATGGATTTTTCCTGAAGTCTCCTCCCAAGTTGATTATGCCTGGAACAGCTCTAAAGGGAGGTGCTTAGGGAGCATTTTAACCTACAAACCACCTCAGCCATCTCCATTGAAAGCAACCAGTGTGCCTAACTGGTGGCCTGTCTGACTAACCTTGTTATCCTTAGCAAGGATTAAAAGAGAACTCCACATAGGTCAAGTGGTGCCTCCTCTTCTGGATGGCGTAGGTCACTCTGTTCCTGGAGAAGTTCTTTTCCTGAAATCTTTCATTCCATCTTCATTGCACTCAGTGGTGACAGTACAGAGGGACATTGGATGCCTGCTTAATGTCACTAACAAAGCTCCCTGGAAAGACCTTGGCTTTGCTTTGATATCCTGCCTATAAATATCCAAAACAAGCACATCCCAGTTTTGTCAACGTCATGGCTGGAATATGCTTTCCTTAAGAATGCAAACATTGTCCTTTCTCTAGAGCTTCATTGAGTGTACAGGAGCCAACAGGCTTGCAGCACTGTCAAACCATGGCACATTGCAGCTGATAAACAAACATTGTAATTAAAGAATCCGCACTACTGATAGTTGGCGTGGATGACAGCAGGGCACAAATATACACACACAGGCAGCAATACACACGTCTAAAATGTGTATAATTAGCCTGCTAAACTGCCAGAGAGCCAACACCCAAACATAGGAACTACTTGTTATCCTAAATATTATTCTTCACTTGTTTATCTTTGGTTGATGGAACAGCTCTCATAGTCTTCTTTGTGCAGACTCAAAAATGAGATTCTATTATAATAGATTATCAATATTATATTATTGATCATGTATGTGGTGAGCTGGATGAGATTTGGTTTCAATTAACCCCAGGTTCTTCCAGGTTCAATCAAGCAAGAATCTCTTAATGCTTTATTTAATATGCTGTGTGTGTGTGTGTGTGTGTGTGTGTGTGTGTGTGTGTGTGTGTGTGTGTAGACCGGTAGACTCTGGGGTATGTTTGGAAAGAGGAGGGGTGACAGCTCACTGTTGGATCTAAGTATAGAAGAAGTGTGAGAAGAAAGAGACAGCCAGTGACAGAGAGTTAAACTGGATGAGAGACTGATACTCCAAAAACACAACAAGAGAAAATGAGAGAAGGAGAGAGAGCTCAGTGCACAAAGGTAAAGATGGAGCGGGGGGGAAATATGAGGTGGGAAAACACAGAAAGCGATGTGGAGAGAATCTTAAGATTTATTAATCCCTGTGGAGAAAGCAAAGCAGAAATACTGGGGGAAAAACAGAATAAATAATGAAGATAAGGAAACAGAAAAGGAAACCAAAAAGTAGGATAAAATAATGAATAATTTTTTTCCACCCATTTTAAGTGGAAAGGATGGGAAACAGCGGAGCAGAGAGATGTCAAGCCGGCACAGGTCAGACAGAGACTGTTGACAAAGACAGATGTGGATAGGTGTGTGTGTAGGTGATTTCAGGAGTGTATTCATGCCATCTGTTGGTCCTGCCTTAAAGTTCCAAGTGTACAAGCCCATTTCTCACTGTCAACCACTAATTTCATTGAGTGTGGCAGGAGTGGTTACGGGAATTGCATGTAAAATGGTTCATTCGTTTTTCATTCATATTTTCAGTTAACGTTTGATTGTGTCTGAATACACAACTGCCACACATGTGATTGGTCGTGTCTGGGATGCGGCTTATATCTTGGTGACTGTGTTGTTGATCTAGGTGTGCAGATGGACACACACGCACATTTAAGCTGGAATGAAATGAAGCCTTGCACACCATTGTTTAAACCGCAGAACAGCTGTGAATGAATACACAGTTTTTAAATCAGGAATATGGGGTTTTGGTGTGTGTGTGTTTCTGCGCATATGTGCAGGTGTAATAGACCAGACCACTCATCATTGTGTTAGTAGAAAAGAAAATGAAACCAGGATTTAGAAAGATTTACACTTTAGACTTTTTTGCACAAATTGACACACATTCCCTGTTAAATCTTACAAATAGACGATCTGCATAGTCTTGCCTGGCATCACTGTGAATTGTTGTATGGCCATGCCAACATGCAAGTTGGTTACCATGAAATAACATTTTCAGCCAATATCTGACTGGTGTAAACTGAGGCCAGCTGTTGTTCTACTGTGTCTGGTGGCTGAGTGGTCAGGTGATGAGGTCATGTTGTGCCATATAACGGCACCTTGATTCTGGCAGGAGATTGGTGTTGCATGTCTCACACTCCCTCTCCCCCTGTACTTCCTGTCTATATTTGCACTGTCAGTTATTCAATTAAGGCAAAATGCAAAGTTGAAAAAATCTTTAAAAAGTAACATTTATTTTAACTTTTTCTTTTTTTCTAATTGAAATTAAAGCTATTCACGATAACCATTAACAAATCAATTAAAGTTTGCGGGGACAGGCATTCTTTGGATTTATTTATTAATACCTGAACAGTCAAAAATTCAAAGTTTATTGGTATTTGATCAGATTTTACTGTCACCATGAGAAAAGAGCCCCACTATTGTCGTCATTTGATTCAAATGTTACTGATGAATGCATCTTTTTCAAACTCAGCCCACTTCAGACCGCTAAGAAGAGCACAGACAAAAGCACAAATGAAGAAATATACAGTATATTAACAGATATATATTATATGTTACCCTCTTAACATTTGGGTCCAGCTTTTCCCAGAAACTGGTTATAGACTCATAGTATTAATTAATAAGTAATTAATAAGTGAACTGTTAGCTCAGACTCTATGAAACAGCTATAAGATTTACAGTGAAAAAAACAACCCGCCAAAATGATGCCTCTCAAATTAGAAATCTAAGATCTCAGAGGACATCAGAGCCCAAAACACATGCTCAGAAAGCTCATCAATCTTTTGCTGGCAGAATGAATATACTGTCCTGCATCTCTGTGCAAAACCAACAACAGAACAAAGGTTTTTGCATACATAATGTTTTGTAACATGCTTATAATTACATGCAAAGGCGTGCTTGTTCCCCCTCCTCCTGCTCGCTCCATCTCGCTCTCTGCCTCTCTCGGGGTTGAGGTGGGGACAGTAGGATTGATTTTTTTTTTCTTCACTGTGCTCTCTGGCTGCTATTGACTAAGTGTGTTTTAACGATCCACTCATATAACAGCACATACTGTACATGCCCTATATCAGCCACCTCCTTTCCCTGTGTGTGTGTGTGTGTGTGTGTTTGTGTGTGTCTTTGTGTGTATGCTGTCTTGGGTGTGGTTGCAGGATGCCCTGTGAGGGTGGCAACGGAAGCTCCATTGGAGCAAGGCATGGGCCACACACAGACACATATATATACATATGTGTGTGTGTGTGTGTGTGTGTGTGTGTGTGTGTATGTGTTGGGGCTCTATTGGGGCAGTCTACAGGAGGGCTGAACAGCAGTTTAATATTTCATCACTTCCATTATTCAGCAACTGCTACAGAGAGGGAGGGAGTGGGAGCGACCAAGAGAGAGACAGGAGGATGAAGGAGGAGGTGTAAGTACCTCCAGCTACAGAGATGCTTTGGCTGTATATCTGTATCAAATACATGAGATGATTTTCATTGATTGAAAATCAGAAATGAAGGAGAAAATGATTCAAAGTATTTGTATACTGAGAGAGGGACAGAGGAAAGAAGGGAGGAGAAGTGAAGTCAAAAGGGGACCTGGAGAGGAAAAGCAACGGGATGGAGGGACAGATGAAGGAAAGGAAAGGATGATGCTGATGTAGGAGGAGGAGGAGGGTGCGGCAACATGTAGGGGAAGGGCGAAAGAGAGAAAGAGAGAGAGAGCGAATCAGAGACAAGATTGCATTCCTGGGAAATGAGGATGGTCTCCATGGCAACTGCAGCTGAGAGTCACATGATGCAGAGAGAGAGAGAGAAGAAAAAGAGATAGAGCGAGAGGGTGGGGTGAGCCAGCAGACGACAGAGGAGAGAAAATAGAGGGTGATGAGGTGAAATAAAAAGGTGGGGAAAGAGAAGAGAGACAAGCAATATAGTATATGTGAAGTCTGTCTGTGTGTGTGTGCCATTTGGAATTTTTTTCAGTTTTTAGGCCACTGGATTACAGTGATGTCGTGCGAGGTATGTCCGGAGGAGGAATGGTAAAGGTTAAACTATGAGAGACAAAAGAGGGGGGGACAGACAGAGAAAGAGAGGAGGTGTGATTGACAAGAAGGATGAAGAAGATAATTGAAAAAGAGAACTCGAGCCCTGAAATAGAAGAGAGAAGGGCACGGGTGGGAGAGCAAAACGAGTCAGAGAAAGAGGACTGTGAACAGATTGTTGATAGAGAATGCCAGCCATGTTTTTTTTTTCCTTCTGGATATCTGATGGCTGATGCTCACTGTGACGTCAACAACACACACACATGCACACACGCGCACACACATACATGAACATTTTGTGTTGTCTGACATTAACATTGTATTTATTTTTTGCCGCTGTTTTATTCATGCGCACT
The DNA here is from genome assembly GCA_037975185.1 of Centropyge bicolor. Taxonomy (NCBI): domain Eukaryota; kingdom Metazoa; phylum Chordata; class Actinopteri; family Pomacanthidae; genus Centropyge; species Centropyge bicolor. The sequence continues at coordinate 143,146 of JBBMOC010000228.1, read as the reverse complement.
TGTATCAGGCACATGCTGTTTGTGTTCTTTAGACATGTTCACTTCAGAACAGATGTGATTTTTATATCACCTGTAACATCTGGACCGGGCCACCACATGAAAATGAACCTTGTTGGCTAACTAACTGTGGCCAAGGCCTGCGCTCTGTGACTGAAAACCCATATCCTGATATATAGGTCATTTCTTGTCCAGGTGACACATATCACAATATGGCACATTTTCTATAGGTTCTATTTTAAATTATGTGCTTGACAAATAAAAGGTAGTTACTCGTAATTATTTTTGTACTTTTATTTAGAACCTTTGTGCAAGTTTTCAGTTAAGCGTGCAACAAAATATCGAGTATACTGACCTTGTATACGTGAGGGTAGAGTCTGTTGTGTGGACTGGTATAGGTTTCTGATATGTGTCAGACTTTTCATTCAGAATTCCCATTCTGTGTCGCTTTCACTCCTCTCCATGTTTGTTTGTGTTGTCCACATGCAAATTTCCTGCCTGCATCTGTGCCTTGTGGAAGAACACAAAGCGTCATCCAAATGACGTTAAGAGTGTCATAGAGACACAACAAAATAAACAATAGAACATAATATGAAATGATAGACATTTTTCTGCCACACATAGTATATGTTTTATCATATTGCACAGCGCTACTCTAGCCCGGTAATACTCTATAAATCAATGGGCGTTATTATAATATGATATAATATACTAACTAACCCACAACCACACAAAGCAATTTCAAAGTACAGTGTGTGCATGACTGTGTGGCAGATTGTACTACACTGACCTTTGTGGATCTGAAATTGGATTGTCTTTGAGTTCTTAAAATTGATGTCCTTTCTCATTTGGAAAATCTCTGGACAAACTAAATTGAGCCCTAAAATCTTCATTCACACACTGCACATTTTTTCCAATTGTCCATATGATGGAGTGAAACAAAGCCACTCAAAATCTATACATAACACTATACACAGAGCTGCTGCACAGCAGTGCGCACTGGCAACATGACACAACAGAGTATACCAAAATGTGAATGTGAGAGAGAAGAGATACATGCATTGTTGACTGTTTGATAGTAATTAGAACGTGAAGGCGTCCTCAGCTCTGTTGCTGAAAAACGCACTTTATTTAGCTGTTTCATGTGTAATTACATCACTCAGTAGTTAAGTTCATTTTGCTGATTTATAATTACATTTGTGTGCCATACCTTGTGCCAAAACACATTACTCATTTGTTACTGCAGATGTCCCTAAATTACTCAAGCTTGTAATAAAATAATTTAAAGCCAGCATTTCATGTCAGATGATTAATGCCCTTGATAAATGACTGCACAGCAAATGGGATAATGCATAAAATGCTTGCAATGATTGCAAAAGCAGCTCCCTAAGGGAGCAGACACAAGATGAGATGCATCTACTTTACGGCTGCTTTGCTTACATAAATGGTGGACAAAAAGGTCTGCATGATGAGAGGTACTCCAATTTAGTGCATTTACATACAGTTAGGTAAGCTGGTTATTGTCAGCTTCCTGCAGCAACTTGATTTCCTAAACATGTTGCAAAGGAGTAACCAGCTTTCCTTCATTCGGTTAGAGGATTAAAGAGCACAGCACAGCTACCTGTCTGCTGAGGAAACAAGATATCTTGTATACAATTCAAACCAAGATTCCAACTGTGTTGAACCTTGCGTTGTTGCAGTAGAGATGGCAGTGGTGGTGTATGGGTCCAACACTTTGGTCCAGACTAAAATGTCTAACTCCTGGATGGATTTCTGTGAGACTTGGCACGCCTTTCATCTAAATTTTAATGTGTGCATGACTAAGTGCTGAATATACAATAATACAAAATGAAAGACTTAGCTATCAGCCTCAGATGTTCTTTGTGTTGAGATCTAATTAGCAAATGTTTACAACACTCTAAACTAAGATGGTGACCATAGTGAAAAGTAAATCTGCTAAACATCAGCATTTAGCTCAAAGTAAAAACTCACAGTGCTACTAGCTTTTTTTTTTTTGGAATTTTTTTGGAATTTTTTTTGTGGTTGACAAATCAGATTACTGCTTTTACAGTAATCAGGTTATTCCAGTGCATGTTAAACATACAGTGTGTTTGTTTTCCTGATTGTGTGCATTCTTGTGTGTGTATATGTGTGTACACAAAAAATATGTTTTCAAATCTTGCTACTGGTTTGTCTTTATAGGGTTTTATGCACATTACAGATGGCCCTAGTTGTGTCTCCCTAGATAAGAGCAGGTAATTTAATTGGGCAAAGGTTAAAAGGTAATTAACTTTCCCTGTTTGCTTGACAACTGCAGCTTGTGTGTGTGTGTGTGTGTGTGTGTGTCTGTGTATGACTGTGTATGTCTGTGTGTGTGAAAGTACAAAGATGGTTGCACACATACTTACCCTGTGTCTTTCAATATGTCTGTTTAGACAGTATCCTTGGCTTGGGCTGTGCGTTTTAAGTGTGTCTGTGGCCCCCTGCCCAGTGCTTTAAACTGGAACACACTCTGGACACACACACACACACACACACTTCCACACAGCAACAAAAAACAGACTCAGTTTCTTCACACACTGTCCCTCATTCATACCCACACTCACACCCAGATGAACACATACTGTCTCATTCCATATCAGGCATAGTGTGGCTGCTGACAGAGAGGACAGAACATCAATAGCAAGAAGAAACTGGAACAAAGCTTTGCCCTGCACTGAAACACATGTACTTCAAATCATGTCCCTTCAGGTGGAATCAGTGCCTAGTGGAGGACGACAGATGGAGAGAGTCTCAGTTTAATGTTGTTGTAATGTTGTTGTTGTAATGAGAGCATGTTCGGGGGGGTCATGATGTCTCAGCAGACCAAGCGGCGGACCATGGATTTGGGTTTAAATGTGGCTTATGGTCATTGTCACTGCTGTAGCACTTCAAAGCACAGCACTGACCACAGTGTCAGAGGGTAAATGAATCACATCTAGCCTCCCTCATGTGTATCTGACAGAGTTTGTCATATAGTGTTTCCTTTAAAAAGTGAAGCGTGATACTGGACCTAAAAACAATGAAATAGCCATCATTCACTTCAGGCTTACAGCCAGTCCCTCTGAACCCTTTTTAAAGCAGCAACAGGTGAAGGGGAGGAACAGGAAGTGAGAGGAAAAATCATCTCCATGAAGCACCTTTGCCGAAATAAAAAAATATTGAAACACACCACATATCAATATACATCACCCCAAATATACTGTCGTTGTGTTGAATTAACAGGGAACTGATGTTCATTGGTGCAGCAGCTGCTGGAATATAGTATATAGTAGTGCAAACAATGAATATAGCCTAATTAATGACACATTTAAACTCAGCCGGTCTTCTTCTTCTATGCATGTTGAAAATACTCATTTATGTTTTTAAAGCCCAATGAACATAAATGAGTTGATTTGCAAAGTATCTGTCCTTATTTGTCCAACAGTAAATAGGAAAATGAAACAGACTTCATATCTTCTATGGCACAAATGCAGAACAGAGTTTCAGTATTTGCTAGTCACCGGGTCAGTTATCGTTAAATCCTGGTCTCTCATCAGAAGATTTAAATGATTAATGAAGATATCCAAGCTGTGCCAGCTGTGTGTAAAGTAGCAGGGTTTTGGAAAGGTGTGAGTGTGTGCCTATGTAATGGAGCTGGTCCTGAGCAGAAGGAAAACAAGCAAACCTAATCCACTGAAAACATGCAGGGTGTTTTTGCCTCCGCAGTCTGTATCAGTGTGTTTTCATTCATCTATAATTTCTTGCCATTGTGCACCCTGACAGTAACTTGCACCCTGAGATTTTGTTTTCACTCCCCAGCTGCAGCTATGAGTTTATGGGTTTAATTATAATTATATAATTATGGGTGAGGTCAGGTTTTATATTAAAGGTTGGGGAATTGATTTTGAGATAATTGCAGGTAATAGATGGCTTCATGTTGAGCTTTGCTGATGCGGTTACAGGTTTGCAAACTGGACCTATGCAGAAACCTGTACAGAAAAAAGCATCCATGTGACATTGTTTTAAAATATTTTCAGTAAAATGCTTTTACTGTTATTGTTACTGATTGTATGGATATGCTTCCATGGTTGGAAGTGGCAAAACAATCCTCTTTTCATGACAGAAAACATTTTGACTGTGCATTTAATCAACATTTCCTGAGAAATTAGATGGAGTTCAGGACTCTTCTTGAGTACAGCTATGTTACAGCTACGTTACCACAAAAAATATTTTTACTGTTAAATTTGGAAGAAAAAGATAATATCTCTCTCACGCCGCTATACCACTCTTGTGCACAACCCCTCTCTTAAATCAGACTGCAGATGAAACACAAGTTCCAGTACTACATTGATGATGTTTCTGGAGAAGTCTTCACATTAAATATTGTATTTTAATCTGCAGTACATGAATAAAGTGTAGCAAATACAAAGAGGAAGAACATCACAATAATGAATTCTGTGGAAGGATTTTGTAGAGGTCTATATGCCTGCGCCAATGCCAACAAAAGATCCAGAAATTGCCTGCATCTGCATTTGCAGTAAGAGGTAGTCTGAGCAGGTTTTAACTTTGCACATTGCACTTTGTTGCCTTATCTGCATAAACATAGCCTCATAGCCCTGTCCTCCCGCTTTGCCACGTGCACACTCGTTTGGTGCCAGAAAATTAGCAAATAGGTGCAGACGCAAAAAAAATAAATTTGCGCTCAAGGAAAGTTTGCACCTGCAGCCTTTTGCCTTTTTCTTTCTCTCTCTCTGTAAAATAAGTGTTTGAATAAATATTCACCCCCTTTAAAGCGACTGACCTAATTCAACAGAGTTCTAGCTAGTTAATGTCAGCAAGTGTCATGATTAGTGAAATGGAGATCACCTGAGTGCAGTTGATGTTTGTCAGGTGATTGTAGTATAATAACACCTGTGTCTAGGAGCACCAGTCTCTGGTTCAGCATTTCTGCTACAATTGCAAATGAAGACAAAATAACACTCCAGGCAACTCAGAGAAAAGATCATTGAAAACTATAAGTCAGGAGATGCCTACAAAAAGATTTCCAACTCACTGGACATCCCACAGAGGTCAGTTAAATCCATCATTAAGAAATGGAAGGAGTATGGCACTTGTTTAAATCTGCCTAGAGCTGGCCATCCTCACAAACTGAGTGACCGGGCAAGAGACTGGCGAGGTAGGCCACCAAGACAACTACAACCACTCTGAAGGAATTAAAAGCTTCAGTGTGGGGAAATTCACATAAGAGGCTTCTTTGGTCTGATGAGACAAAGATTGAGCTTTTTGGCCGTCAGACTAGATGCTATGTTTGGCGAACACCAAATATTGCACATCACCACAAACACACCATCTCCACCATGAAGCTTGGTGGTGACAGCATCATGCTCTGAGGATGCTGCTCAGCACCAGGCCCTAGGCTTGTAAAGGTAGAGGGGGACATGAATGCTTAAAAACATTGCCAAATCCTCATGAATAATCTGACTAAGAGAGCTGAGACTTGAAGAAGATTTATACCTGTTAATGAGAAACTCCATGGGACACTTAGTTTAACCCCTTTTAACTTCGTGATTGATCACATTGTTATGGTGAATGGTTCAGGCTACACATTGCTTTTGCACATAAAGAGGTCAGTTTCTTAACAGTTCATAATAAAATCATGGATTTAAGCAATAGTTAAGATTTTTTAATTCATTGTTAAAATCAGATATATCTGCTACCACACAGTTCTGTGGCGGTTTGATCTAACTTTTTACAGCTCTAATGAACCACAACTGAATCTACATGGAAGCACTGAAAATGAGGCACTTGGTCCGGTTGATTGAGCCACACCAAAATTTGATTGATAGCTTTCACACCAACCCCAAGAAACCACACTTAATGGGCAAATGCACAAGTTTATTTGAATCAAATGGCATAGTGTCATAATTGTGCAATACTTGGGATTAAACCCAAATGCAGACAACTGAGGCAGGGCTACAGCAGTTCAATGATTTTTTTTTTATTCATTTACACAAAAAAAAACATCAAAATGCTTACAGGGCTTTTGGGATGGTCAGGTAGGCAAGTGTCAAACCAAGAGGCAGTCCAAACAGACAACGAAATCTAAAGTGAAGCACGCATGAATCTGTAATCCAAAAGACTGAATCCAGTAGAAGTAACTTTTCATCATGAAGCATCATCTTAAAACGGCTCCTGGCCTAATGGACAAGTCGTTGTTGACATTATCTTTTTGAACTCTATAAGTGGATGTGGAATTATAGCACCTTGGTGAAATCCTTCAGTAAATGACTGGGCAATGCCCAGCTGTGACTTGGTGAGTTTTAATCAGGTTGCTGCTAGAGGAGCATCTGCCTACTCTGTCAAATCTCCAAATTTATGTAATGTATGATTGCCTCTTGCTGATTGTGTGACATACTATAAATTTCAGGGAGTTGTGGAATCTCAAACGGATCATACAATTTCAGCCTGAGTGTTGTGTAATCTAATTATAATGTCTGGATTAAATTATGGTAAGAGAATAACTTCGCTCATCCTGATCTTGTATCATTTGTAAAAAATATATATATATATATCATTATTGAAGACATAAGAACTGATGATATATGGTTCCAGTGATGGAGGTAGCCAGGTGTAGTGTTGCATACATTATTTGATTTCAGTGCTATTTAGTTGCATAGACTTTGTCCACTCTTTTATATTTAATTTTGCTGACTCAAAGATTCTGTAATAGAAATATAATATTTATAGAAGTAGCTTTAGGTCGAAACTGTGTATGCTAGTGAAGTATATTTAGGTCTATCTGTCCATTGTTTGTATGTTTGATTCTTTTGCATCACGTACAGCAAATGTGGTCACGTTTCAGTTTTCCTGACACCGTTATTTTAGAGCCACTGTGAGATTGACGTTACAGTGTCGGACTCTTGCACCGAAGGAGGATTGGATGTTATAGATTTTATTCATTTAAGTTCTCAATGAAAGATTTGTAAATCTCATCATTTTAATAGGAGAAAATCATTCCTAATTATAAATGTGCTTTTGACAGATTTTAACTTACAAATAACCAGGCAACAAAGCATACATACATGTATCTGGCTGTTGATATTATTCAACCAGAAAAAAATGGCTCTATGATTTTGCTATTTAGTATAGTTTGATGGTGCAGGCGTAAAACTCTTTCATTTCTAATTCATCAACATATGAGGCCACTGAACACTGAGTACAAAGGTCAGGGCCTCAGTGTCCTGGGATCATTATTGTGAGCAAGAATGACCATGTAGGAGGTGAGTGCTAGGAAAAGAAATCAATAAGAGCAAAGAGGAAAGGAGAGATGGGGGGCAGGGATCATTGCTGGATTCAGACAAGATACTGGGAATGGCAGCGGAATCTGAGTGAGGTCTCTGCACCTGGTTTATTCATAGCTAAGTGGCTAGCAAGATTTTCAGTAAACAAAGAAAGAAATGTCTTAAATTAATAAAATAAAAGAAATATAAAGTTTCAGAAATTACGTATTAACACTCATACGCAATTTGAAGATTGATATACATTGATTGAATACAATTTCATACAATTCTACAGTTTCATTTTGCAGACGCTTTTTATCAACAAGCAAGGATCTAGTCAGGAGAAAACAACTAAGTCTTTAGTCTTAAAGACTGAGAGCAACTCGTTCCACCACCGGGGAACCACAGAGGAGAAGAGTCTGGCTATCGACCTCTGGCCCCTTTGAGGTGGTTGTATCAGGCGTTTCATTGGTCGAGCGTAGAGAGCGAGATGGAGTGTAGACCTGAATCAGGGTGTTCAGGTGGGAGGGAGTCATTTTTGTTGTAGTTTTGTAGGCAAGTGTAAGAGCTTTGAATTTGATGCATGCAGCAACTGGAAGCCAGTGGAGCGATCTGAACATGCGTGACATGTGCTGTTTTTGGCTGGTTGAAAACCAGACATGCTGCTGCTTTCTGTATCATCTGCAGAGGTTTGACCGTGAATGCGGGGAGGCCTGCCAGTAAGGAGTTGCAATAGTCGATGCGTGATATTGCAAGAGCCTGTACCAGAAGTTGTGCTGCATCTTCAGACAGGAAGGGTCTGATCTTCCTGATGTTGCACAGAGCGAATCGACATGATCGAGCAACAGAGGCCAGATGAGCCTTGAAAGTTAGTTTGTCATCAATCATGACACCCAAGTCTTTTGCAGACTTCGTGGGTTTGAGTTAGCCTGATTCAAACTGGATGTTGATTTCTTGTTGTAAAGAGGTACTGACTGGGATGACAAGGAGCTCAGTCTTGGAGAGGTTGAATTGAAGGTGGCGTTTTTTCATCCGTTTCGAGATATCTGCAAGGCATGATGAGATCTGGGCAGAGACCGTGTGGTCTATCTCCTATGTTCTAGATCTCAGCTTGCTTACATATCATCCATGTCTATGATATTTAACGTCACAATAAGAAATCATTGACTAATGTATAAAATAGCCTGATGTGAACCAGAGCTGGCAGCTTACTGACATGACTGTTAGGATCATTTGACCTAAACAGCTTTAGGATTGAAGACAGTGACTCCTCTTCAGTTATGTCAGTTACCAGGAGCTGATTTATCTGCCTCTTTGTCTGGAAGGAGCTCAGTGCAGACCAACCATCTCTGCACTCGATGGAACCAGAGCCAGATCACTGCTGCATGACTACAGCCTCCTCTTTGGCCTTTCTGCAGCTAAAAAAAGATCTACCTTTGTCTAAGATCAACTGATTTTCTTTTTAGAGCCTCCCACATTGCAATTCGAAGACTTTATATCAGAATTTGAACTCAGGCCTCTCCTCAAACTGCAATACCTTTCTGGTGTGTTTCTGCTTCTGCACTGACGCAGAGTTTGTAACGACATATGCATTTAAAATTTTGCTTTCAAGAAGGTTTTTTGACCAAGAGAATAAAGGGAACAGACGGAACTGAAAATGCTCTCATTCGTTCCTCTTCCCTCAAATCTTCTTTTCTTCTGCCACTTGTTGTCATTGTCTTCTGTAATTGTTTTTACCTTGTACATCCATTTGAACCCTTCCCCCTCCAGGTCATTTGTTTCTTGCTCTTCTCCTATCTGTAGTAGTTCTACAACACACATAGGCTGTCAAGTTACGTACACTATTTATCATGCTGCACTATACTGAACAAACTATGTCTGACCGTGGCACACTGTTTCAAATGTATTGTACAGACTGACACTCTCACTGTGATGGTTGTGTTTCTTTCTAATTATTATGCTAACGGTGTGATTGCAACACCTATCAGAGTCATTCTGAAGGCTCCGCTGCTCTTCAGGTCTCTAACAATACTAACCTCCTGCTTCTCCCCTCTTGTGTTTCCTCTAGGCGGATGCTAAGATGGTGTGCGATGTGGTCAGTCGTATGGAAGACACAGAGCCTTACTCCGCCGAGCTGCTCTCCGCCATGATGCGTCTGTGGTCTGACTCAGGCATCCAGGAGTGTTTCAGCCGCGCCCGAGAGTACCAGCTCAACGACTCAGCACAGTAGTATGTACAGAACATTTTTTCAGTTGTTTGTGTCTGTATGTTACTTACTAAAAGTAACCAAAATCAAATTGATTGTCTAAACCATACATTTTCAGTCTCTTTGGTATATTTGATCAATTAATTCCTTAAAAAAGGCAGAAAGTACAGCACCATAAACCCTCACACTTTTCTTCACTCAAATTTTGGAGGAATGCAGCTGGGCACAGGTTCAGATCGGAAAGCTTCGACACCATGTCTGTTGAGTGCAAATTTCACTCAACAAAATACAAACCCAATTCCAAAAAGTAGTTGGGACACTGTGTAAAGCATTAAAAAAAAAAAATTAAAAAAAATAATAGGAATGTCATCATTTGCTAATCATATTTGACATATACTCAATTGAAACCAGCACAAAGACAACGGAAGGAGTGAGTCTCTGGGCTCAGGACATGCAGGTGTTCTGGTCATTGGGTTGGAGTCGAGTGAGCAGTAAACTGCAAATATAGCAGTAAATGTACATTATAAGCTACAGTTTATAACAAATAAATGAGTGCTTTAGCGACTCAGGAGCCAAGCAGAGAACAGAGGCCATGAATATATTATTTCCCTTAATAATATGACTTACTTACGTGTTATTGCAAACAAATACCTAAAATTCTTCTTAATGTGTGAATATGTCAAACATTACTGACACAGAATTAATGAGCATTCCCTGCATGGACAGAAAATCTGCTGCACACGTGTGTGTAATAAGATATTGCAGCAATTATTATGGAAGTAAAATCGGTTCAATGCAATATTGATTTCAGGCAATATCACCCTCTGTGTGTGTGTGTGTGTGTGTGTGTGTGTGTGTGTGTGTGTGTGTGTGTGTGTGTGTGCGCATGTGAGTTGTCTACAGTGACAAATGAAAGGTATGAGGAAATTGTCCCACTGAAGAAAATCATTTAACAGCAATTACATGACAAAAATTAAATTTTTCAGAAAAGCATTGATTTTGACTCCTGCTCTTATCCTCTTACGCACCATCAGCTTAGAGAAATGATAAAATGAGTTTGTGCACAATTACCATTGTTGTGTTGCTGTGGGCATGTGTAGGTGTGTTTATAGTAAGCAATAATACAGGGTGTGTGTTCTGATTTCGGTGGTGTTTGTTTCGCACCCACAGCAGTACTATATTACTGACTCAGCACAGTAGTAAGTGTGTGTGTGTGTGTGTGTGTGTGTGTGTGTGTGTGTGTGTGTGTGTGTGTGTGTGTGTGTGTGTGCGCGCGCGCGCGCGTGCGTGTGTGTTCGTATTTCAGCTACCCAGATAAGTTTTGATTTTTTGCAGTCCAGATCGATACATCAGTCATTAGCCCCTTTTAAACTTATGATACAAAAAACAAATTAAAAAAAACAACAACATGCTCTCAAACACACACACAGACACACACACAGTCACACATGCCAATATTTATTTATAATCTTCTAAATGCCATCATACGCTGGCTGTTACAACACACAGTCAATCACCATTACAAGCACTGGGCCTGATTTATGCTGAGTGCATGTGTGTGGGTGGAAAGAGAGACAGCAGCAGGGAGGGGCGGGGAGGGGGGCATTTCCCTTAAGTGCCATGTTTGTGCATGTAGCCCTTGCTTAATTGTGTACCATACATCCAATGCAAATTACACAGTGACATGAAGAGAAATTGTAGTAGAGTGACAGATGGAGTCATATATCTTTGTTACTGTGTGCACTACATCTACTGTACGTACACCATTCACTGTTATGGGCTCTAACCATGCATGTAGTGAATACTCTGACACATATAAACATCATTCTTATCTGTGCCAAACCAATATGCTTTAAGTCATATGACAACAGGCGACAGTGTATTCTAATGTAAAAAGCATAAAGTATGTTTTTACATCACTGTATTATATTATGTATGGCACAACAAACCCCAAGTTATAACTCTCTATTTTTTATTTTTTTTGGATAAGTGACTATGTCATAAGCATTGTAAGACATTCCCAAGATGACATGAAAAATCTGACCATGCAGAAAAGAACAGTTAAATCCATAACATTAGAACTGGCTGAAATGAGACAAAAGAGGAGAGGAAACAAATGCACCATAGGGATGGGAATCTACCAGTTCAAATAAGCACAGAGAAGCAAAGCTCTACAAACATGCTGTAGAGGCAACATAAAACAGAATAAATAGCACAAGGTAGAAAAGAGTGGCAAGGATATATAGAGAGATAAGAGAGGGAAAGTTAAAGGTAGGGAATTCAAACGGAGGCATAGACAATTGAATTGAATGATAGAGACCACAAGACAAATGAGACTAAAAAGGCATGAAAAGGGGCGAGTCCATGAGGCAAAAATGATGACGGGGCAAGAAAAGATGGAATAATAAAGAGAGAGACAGAAAGTCACTGCACTTTGTTTTTTTCCCCATTGTGGCAGACATCTTGGAAGGAGCGCAAACATTTTCCTATCAACATTTACATGTGGTCAATTAACTCAAACAACATCCGCTGTGTGTGGGCGTGTGTGCGTGTTAAATGTCACATTAAAGATTGATGCACACTTCCGATTATGTTGTGGCCTGTGGAGCAGAACAGGCCAACCAGCCAATGAACTGATAGGACAGATATCACATGATCAGACCACACTCAGTTTCACTGTGTGTGCATCTGTGTGTGTGTGCCTCTTTATTGAAAATCCCTAAAAGCAGAAGTAGAAGATAATATTTTTCTCCAAAGTCAAGAAATTTTGCCTGTTTTTGTGTTGAAAAGACTTTTGGGTTGTCAGGTGCTCCAGTGAGGGCAAAGGTCAGGTGATACAGGTAGGGGGTGTTTGTTTATTTGTGTGTGTGTGTGTGTGTGTGTGTGTGTGTGTGTGTGTGTGTGTGTGTGTGTGTGTGTGTGTGTGTACGTGTGTGTGATCACACGTGCATGTAATGTGTGTTTGTATTACATAGAAAGCAGAAAACTCTATTCTGAGAGGAGCATGTAGTGCCTGAAGCCACCTCTCTCTCCTCCCTCTCTCTCTCTATCTTTGTGAAAATACCCTGCATGTGCTGACCTATTTACCACAATACACGTACAGTGTGTTTATGATGTACACCTCCTGCCTTTGTGAGTGGTATGGACTTACTTGGACTGCATTAAAAAAAGAACACAGTCACATCCTCTATATGCATATATATGAACTTTAAGTTGCTCGATAAAGCAGTTAAATGGACCCTGGACCAGACTTTTGCTGGTTTATTACACTGAAAAGACTGCAGTGTTAGATAGATCAAGTGCAGGGTGATAGTGCCCACTAATAGCTGGCAGTCTGACTTGTATACTTGTTTGGAACTAATTGAAGTTAAATGTCAGACAAAATGGCATTGTTCTCCATCCTTTACTACAGATATTGATTCTGCATCTCGATTGCATTTGATTATTTAACATCATTAAACTTCGTACAAGGTAATGGTGTACAGGTGCTTCAGTCGTATTGATTCTGATAGATAAATATAGTTCATCCTGGTGCTGATGGGTACTGTTATTTGTCCATTGCTGGCTTGAGAAAGTTGTTCATTATATCTTCTGTTGACAACAGAGGTAACCTAATGTTTAGATGTCAACCTGCCTCTCCTCATGAGGGGTTAAAAAGTGGAATAGTCTGCAATCCAAGCACTGTTGATTTAAGATGTGACTTCTGTAGATTGTGAAATTTACTGATTTACCGTCTTCATCTTTGGGCTAGATAATATCAAAGCTTTTTCCTTTACCTTCTTTTTGTTTGTGGCAAGGTTGTATCATGTTGCATCATGTGGCTGCAGCTTCTCTTGAAGTCACAAGTGCTGGTGGTATATGTGTCCAAATATCACAGATATCTAACTAGGAATGGATGATATGACGTAAAATATATATCATAGGGTTTTTTTGGTTGTTTTTTAGAGCAATAGTATCACAGTTGTATTACAAAAAAAGGGGCATTCCACTCAAAACATGATTCTGCCTGTTTTCCCTCTACTGGCACCATCTTTAAAAAACTGATCCAATTAGGAAGGAAAATGAGGTATAGGCCCACATATTTTTGGGGAGGAGTAGCCTGCCCCATAATGTAGGTTAATTTTTCAATGTGACAAGAGGTAAGATTAGGCATCTCAACAGCATTCTTTTGGCAGAAACCCCAAAGTATATAAGTACATTAGTCAGTGTACCACAGGGCATGTCTATCAAACACATTTACATATGGCAGCAACAGAAAAAAATACTCCCTCTTACCAACATCCAACCTACAATTCTGGTTATTTAATTGGCTTTAAATGAGACCTAATGTTCACACAGTTTCTCTTGACTGTCCCTCAGTAATAGTTCACATTAATCGTGGATTGTGCTGGCACTACATTAAACAAGTTAACCTGAAAACTAAACAGTAAAGCAATATAGAAAATGGCTTCACTTGTACCTTCCACATCTACATGTAGGAAAATAGTAATTACTGTTAGTAGCTCCAGTATATGGGTGGAGTGTGTCGAGCCCTTTACCTGCATGTTGTCACAGCCATGAACATGACATTGTTGACAAAACTGATATGCTGCCACCCCCTATGCCTAACCATGTAAAAGGACAGTGGACAGTGGAGCCGAAATGCAGCATAGGCATGCTTTAAGTTATTTTTTAAAGTATACAAATTCTGTCTTATTATGCATTGTAAATATGTTAAAATCATATTTTCTATACACTTGCAGATACAATGCATTGTCTACAATCTCGTATATTTTGAAGCCCTATAATATTAAGTACGCACATGCCCTTGTGGCTCATGTTTGATGGCTTTAATTTCTGTAGTGAACCACATGTCAATGTAAATGGCTTATGTTAGGTCACTGAGCTGGAGTTAATACAGCCAAGGGATCAATATGACTGTGCTATAACTTGGCACTCACTCGCCTGCACACTTAGCCACTTAGCTGCATCTCTGTCACTCAGTGATGGCCTTTCCATATTCCTGTCTCACCTCAGTTTCCTGTTCTTGTACATTCTTCAGTTTCCCCCCTAAATTCATAAAAGACTACCAGTCCTCTGTAGTGTCAAGTCACTGTTTTATCAGCATTAGTACCTTGGTTGATGTTAATTACTGGTCAGTGCTTTGACTGTTTTTTACACAATTCATGCAACAACGCTGCAGGCTACTGAAAACAGAATTGTCTCTGACAGAGGGAGGGATGATGTGTGTGTGTGTGTGTGTGTGTGTGTGTGTTTACAGAGTGTTATGAGGATGATAATGAAAATCACAGCTTGTCAGGAGGACGCTGTAGTTTTCTACACTGGAAACACACACACATAAACGCACTCATCCTTGTCATTATCAGCTCACAGGCAAAATTCTCTCTGGTTGTCTTTCTTTTGTGCTGAACATTGTTTCAGTGATAATCTATAATACTGTACATCACCAGGCAAATGAGAGAAGCACACACTGGGGTCTGGTGTTAATCGACTTAGTGCACCATGAAGAGTAATATCAGAATGAGAAAAAGGACTAATACAGTGGTGGTCTACATACTGCATACTATCTGCAAACCAGGCTGCACAAGCATGCAAAAGTCATTAGCCTGCCCAGGCATGATTTAATGTGATTTATATCTGTGTGTGTAGCACCCACAGGGGACAGCAGTTCTATACATGAAACAATGTTAGCATTTGTGTTAGTTCAGTTCATGTCAAAGGTATTTTTCTGAAAAGTGTCAGCAGGGTGGAAACAGTGAACTGCAGCTTCCATTCAGAGATGGTTCGACCCCCCATGGTGGTTAAGGTCATTAGAGGTGCAATAATAATGGCAGCTTTGATTGACCTTTGACCTAATATTTTTTCAGCTTTTCATTTCTTCACTTTTAATGGAATCTGAGAGGAAAGAGAAAAAGACAGCAAGAAGAGACATGAAAAGAACAGATACTTTCTTGATCAAGCATAAAGACAAGATTCATTGACTAGACATTGACATGCTTTTTAGAAATCATAGCAGGACTGCAACTAGAGATTATTAACATTATCAATTAGTCTGGTGATTGTGTTCCCGATAATTAATTCTTTAGTCCATAAAATGCCACAAGTAGTGAAGAATCATGAGAATGCATGAGGATGGAAGCAATGATATTAGAGAGTCTTCATTCATATCATTATCAAACTTAAACAATATTTTAATACCAAATCTCTATAATTTTCTTGTAATACAGTATCTAAAGTCTAGCAAACCACTTTGCCTCATCATGACCCAAAATATTTTTATTTCTTCCTGTCACGTTTTCTTTGTCTCCCCCACTTTCGGCTCTTCCTATCTACAGGTTCCCCCAACCCCAAGCTCTAACCCATACTCCTTTCTGTGTAATCAATAGGTTGTGTGTGTGTGTGTGTGCGTGCGTGCGTGCGTGCGTATGTCAACCACTACTTGTTATCACCAGTCCATTATCTCCTCACTCTCCAGCCTTTATCCTTTTCTGTCATTCTCTTGGAAGTAACTCAGCTTCGATTTAAAGGCTATGAACCAATGCTATCAACAATCTATAAATATATCTTGACACCATTCGACTAAAGGGATGCATGTTGTGGGTATATGTTCTGCTCATCTCTTGCACTTTTTTGTCTTTATGTCCAGCTCTGTTGGCTTAGAATACCAATAACCTCTGAATGGTCCTCGTGTGAACGAATAATTAGCATTGCTGAGGCCTCACTCTGCACTTGGTTATAGAGGCAATGTTGTCTTTCAGAAGGCATTATATAAGGGATAATACCCTCCAAGGTGGGAATTACACAGTTGTAAGGCAGCAAAGGCAAAGAACATGGCATTAAAAGAACATAACGGGCACCTGCCAGCCAATCAGGATAAAAGATGTTCAGAACATGTAATCAAGTCACAGCTCTTTCTTCACTGTCTCTTCTATTGTTTGTTCAGTGGCAGGGCAGATTCATACCGTATGTGGGTAAAATGAACATTCCTCAGCCAGAGACCCGCCCTGTTAGGGTCGTGAGATGAATCTCTAAACTGTACTATTCAGCATTATTTGATTTATATTTCTACATTAAAAAATAAAGGTCCACTTCCAGGGATATTCCATTACATAACTCAACAGAGTCATCACGCCCACCCGTTTCCCTTCTCACTTCTTACCAAATGGCTACTCAATGTGGTAACTTAGTTTTCATATGTATTTTATGGGCCAACTAGGTCTGATGGCCTTTAATATTATTATTAGTAATAGTAGTAGTAGGATTATTATATCATTATCATTATTATTATTATTATTACTTAGTGTTAGTAGTCACATACTTGTACTTGTATTTTTTAGGAATCAGGGAAATAAAAGCTATTTTTTGATGGGAGACCATGACAGTAGCCATCATTGAAAATTTGTCCACAGCTTGGGACAACTGGATTATAATGGATTGGATTATAATTATTGTTGAAATTATATGTACATCACTTAAAAGGTTGGGGTGGTTTTTAATTACTTCTATACTTGGGTAGGTAATTTATAATATTACATCATAACGTATTAGTTGATCTTTTATTAATCTGAATGTGCATCTACTCACTAACATTATGTAAGAGTAAAAAGTACAATATTTGCCTCTAAAGTGTAGGTGAGTAGATGTATGAAGCAGGAGAAAATGGAAAGTTTCAAGTACCTCAAAACTGTACTTAAGCACAACACCAGAGTAAATCTACTTAGTAACTTTCCACCACTGCTACTTAGATTTAAAAGTACTGTAAAAGGAGGGCACAGATTCCTCACCTGTTCTGACGATATTGATCTGTAGTTAACCCTGACCGCTGACCTCCCTTAGATGGCAGATAGTCCAGTGGGTGGGTGACATATTCCGCTTGTTATGTAATGTTTATTGTTTCACCCACCTGAGCCAGAACATACATCATCACAGTGTAACGCAAAAGGGATCACAGCAGAACAAATGCATCTATTAAGTGATCATACTCTGTGTGAGTTTGATGGGCAAACTGTCTACCCTTTGAGCTACTTAGGCCTACAGGAGACTAAAAGGTGAGATACCAAGAGCTGGATTTGTGGCAGACTTCAAAAGAGAGAGACACAATTCTAATCATCAGGCCTGAGTTACTGTTGCTGCAGCTGTCAAGCTTTCTGTTTTCTAAGTCATTTTTAAAACAGAGTCCTACATTGCAGACAGAGGTAAACAACCGCAGCCTTGATTTCTAGCCCATGACTGTTGATTTGTCTGCTGAAAAGACAACTGTCCCAGATTTTATCAGCTATAGCTAGGTAGCTAATAAAGCTAAAGTTATCTCAGAGAGTTGGTTTAAATGCTGTCTCTGGCTGACTTTCTTATTTCCAGTGGATTTGTTTAAAAACAAGAGCAGTCTAAGAGCAGACATATCGCACTTAAAGACTGAGCCTTAAGTGGCATGTTCCATGTTGAAGAGATGGAAATACAGATGGCAGTGGAGAGCTTGTAGAGTATTATAAAAAGTATTATTATAATAATAATTATAATAATAATAATAATAGTATTATAAAAAGAAAAATGTCCCAGCTAAGATCGGAGTATTATTTTGTTCTAACATAACCCTCTTTAGCTGCTTGGCTTACATGCTTGTTCTTATTTTCAAAAAGTATGTTTTCACTTTTAATGTGAATAGGCTTTTAGGATGAGGATTGACGATGAATTTTGGCAAACGCGACAGCCTCATTGGCTGGAGCTGCTGGAGTATACATTTTCAAATCCAAAGGACTGCATGCTGCCATTAACCAAAACTCTAGTAGCATTCAGGACCAGTTTCCAAAACAGTGGGGACATTCTGCACATGCAATGTGAGAACCTGTAACCACACACACTAGTTACTTAATGATATACTCCTTTGCTTTGTACACTTGACTTTGCCTTGAATGCAATTCAACACAATACGGTATAATTGGGCAGGATGCCAAAGATACTGGTACAGAGAGTTTGATTTTATTTCTTTGGTTCTTCTTAAGCTTACATCAAACCATAAATTAACTGAAAAAGTGCCATTTTACATATTTGTTTCTCTTATACTGCAACTAGGTAATCATCTCTTTTTTTGTCATCTCTGTTTAAGCTCTAAAAACCACTCTGCCTTTTCACAAACAGGCCTTTTCGCTAGTCCTTTGTAGAGTGAAAAACTAAGAAAAATAAAAAGATTTTTCAAAAAGCAGGTATGGACACTGCCAGTCCTCCTTTCACAAACAGGTCTTTCATAACTGCTTTCAAATATAAAAAGGTGAACTTATTATTGGTCACATTTCTAAATACATAATAAAGGCATAGAGCTTCAACAAATGATATATAAATCAATTGGATTTGACAGATACAGAGATGTTAGAAACAATGCATCATCACAATGAGTTCATCCCAAATTGCAGACTTTTTTGATTGGGGCAGTCACATTATGAAGTTTTCTGCCGATGCACCAATGCAAATGAATCTCGCCGTCCCTACTAGAAGCAGTTTGCTGCTAGTTTACAGTCTGTGCCTTTGTTTTGTGTCTGTGTGCAGCTACCTAGACAGCTTAGATCGGATCGGTGCGGCAGACTACCAGCCCACAGAGCAGGACATCCTGAGGACCCGAGTGAAGACCACAGGCATCGTCGAGACACACTTTACCTTCAAAAACCTTCACTTCAGGTCAGTATTAACTTATGACAGTGACACTCGTAACTTCTGCTTGGTCTTTAACTGTCACTAGCACTGTCTTTTACTCATCTCTCTGTCTGCTCCTCAATCCGTGCATACAGTAGGAACTGTAATTAATGAGATTAAATGCTCTAAGCAAGTGTCTATATTTATGATTGTCTGTCTTTTTAATGAGTCCTGATTCAATTAGAGAAGCTGTGGGAGTGATGACAGAGAAGAGGGGCATGTCTGGATGGTAGGAAGACAGGAAAGAGAAAAGAGAGAGAAAGGAGGGGAGGAGTCTTTTTCTGACCTCTAATATAATTAACTTTCTATTTTTGCTCCTCTTGTGTGTGTGTGTCTGGATGTGCACAACTGTTTTGACAGACACACAGCGGAGAGGTTAATAAACTGTATACACAAGTTAGTTTTCTGGATGAATGCACCATCACAATTCAACTTAAGCACTTTCTCTCTCAATCTTTCTCATATACACACGCATATGTGTTCAGATACGTAGACACATACACGTGCAGAGAAATGTTAGTTCTGTTCAATTATGCTTTCCACTGTGTCTCTTGCAGTCAAGTAGGTGGTGTGTTGGGCGTGTTTTGTTGAGCAGCTCTAAATATTGTCAGCTCAATTGCTATTACTGGCAGTCAGGCAGTGTGTGGGAGTCTACAGTGTCCCTGTACTGGGTGTAACCCATCAACCTACCCATCATTATATCCATCACATGTAGGACTGGGTTTGTGCCACTTTGGATTCTTTCTAGTGTATTTCAAAAACCGCAAAAATACAATATATACACGAGAAATTGGCCAATTGAAGCTTGAGGACAAGGTGTGAATTACTCTATGTAGAAAAGGTTCATCTAGTCTCAGATACAGTTGATGAACAGTTTCTTCCTTGATAAACTAGTGTGCTTGTTTAGTTGCTTGACTGTTTCAGGTCAACCATATTCCTCAGGACACAATTCATGGTCTGATGCAGCAAGACAGTGATTTGTGGGGTTTTCACTCTTCCCGCTCTATGGAGTATAAAACCAAAGATCTGCAGAGACCAGTAGCTCCTGTCCATACATCCCATATCTTTAGAGCTGGTACTGGTGTGGTTTGCACTTACACTTACTGGAAGGTCAGGTAGGCAAGGTTCAACCCAAGGAGAACACGATCAATAAACATTAGGCAGGGCTGGATCACTTGACACAAAGTAGAAGTACAAACTGGTAAAGAGAGAGAACACACAGACTAAATGCACAAGGAAGGGACAGACACAGGTGAAAGCAATCAAACGTCCTGAAGGTGGAAAAGACACAGTGGCAGGAAGTAAGGACAACTGAAAACACCTAAGGAAAGACTCTTTCAAAATAAAACTGACGATTTCAGTTAATTTTTAATGGGACCAGGAGCGAGACACTGTCGAGTCTGAAGGTGTAAAAGGGACTTATTAAATAAAGAAACTCCAGGAGACAAGAAAAACAAAAAGGTGACTAAACGCAGGAAGTCTAAGTGGAGCTGAGTTGCTTCGGTGGATGGAGGCTGGTAGGTGCTGAGGCTGCTGGCTGGAGACACACTAGCAATGAGGCAACACTGGAAACACTGGGAGATGGAGCAGTCAGGTAGCTTACAGGGTAACACTGGAAAACAGAAAGCACTAGAAACAAAGAAACACTAGAAAACAGCGGCAAAGACAGGGACACTAAAGAACACTAGAGACAAGCAACAAACAAGGGGAAACAGGGAAACACTGGAAACCTTAGACACTGGAACACACGAAGCATTAGAGAATAAGTAAGTAAGAAAGTGAGTATGGATAGGGACGGTCTGGCAGCTTGCAGGAGAAATGAAGTCTTTTAAAGCTGCCAGTGAACAAGGCCAGATGAGATGCAGCTGTGAGATTAGAGAGCACCTGAAGACCACACCTCCAGCCACTGAAGCAAATCCTGAGCAAAAACTAAACAACCCTAAACCAAAATAACTAAAAAACAGGAAATAACTAACCATCTCATAACCATGACAGTTCCATTGTCTGATCAAGCCAGTATCAGTATCTGAAAACTGGCAGAATTTATGAGATGAAGTGTCTCTCTTACATACTTTAGAGAGACTGAGTAAGCTTTTTGAATATAGAACAAATACAAATAAAAGTTATAGAAACAAAAAGTCAGCTAATAAAACCTAAAGTTAACAATCTCAGATCTTTGCAAGAAAGATTACTGCTTCATGTACTGGTAAGGGGGTCACAGTTGTCATTGAAAGTAAGGTGCCACTGCTGGAATAACATGGCCAAGCAGAAAACAGAAACGGGCCCCGTTTATGAATTGGAACTCCAACTGACTTCGACCGAGAATGCCAGCATAGCTGCCAGGTTTCAGAAGTCTCTGTCTTTCCAGTTTGGTTGAGACAGCTATAGTATATTCACTGTATGTACTTATAGTTTGCGCTCTGAGGTTAAATGTTTTTTAAAGGTTCATATATGACTTTTCTGATCAAAATATATTGTGATATAAGAATTAAATCATCTTAAAAGTGATATGTAAAAAATATATGTGTGTGTTTATTCACATCTGTCCCTCTGCCCATCAGGCTGTTTGATGTGGGAGGTCAGAGGTCGGAGAGGAAGAAGTGGATCCACTGTTTCGAGGATGTCACGGCCATCATTTTCTGTGTGGCGCTCAGTGGATACGACCAGGTGCTGCACGAGGACGAGACCACGGTAAGTACAGATGTTGTGTCTCACTCTGTCCCTCTCACTGATGCTTTTTCTCTGTCATGTTGTGACCTTGTGGCCCATTTATAAATATTGGAATGCGTTTTGAAAGGAGATTATATCAACTCACATCAGTAAGGATATTTTATACATTCATAATGTGGGGCAACATGGATACTAGTCCCCTAACACATTCTGACACAGTCTGTGTAACAGCTAGTATAAAAATAGTACACACTTGTTCTATATGTAGAAACGATGTGTAAGCTGACATTAAACACATGGTGTGTGTAAAAGCTTGAGACAAGGAGGTATAAATGTCTGTGCTGTTCTTTGATGAGCTGCTAAATACATTATGGCATGAAATCTGAAAATGTTTATATTTACACTTTATATGGACATTTTCTAGAATGTTTTGGGGATGACATGTACAGACAGAGATTTAGCTGCTTTCTTCTTTTCTTTCATTTTGCATCTGTCTAAATATCTGATGTTATTTAATAATACTGAAACATCCACAACAGTGTGTCCCACTGTTTTTTTTTTTTTAATATTTGATATGCCTTTATTATTCCCACAGTGGGGAAATTTCCAAACAGGCTATCACTAGTAAAGCGTCATCACACTCCAAGCGAGTGTTCTCTGAACGGGAATCGAACCCGGCCGTAGCTGTGTGAGCGCCGAATCTTAACCACACGTTTTGCCTTCACACTTTCCCAACAATCAGAATTTCTGTGGTGTTCCCTCGCTTTACTTTGATGTCATAACAGAATCAATGTAATACCACTGAGGGCCACATTCAAAATACTTGTTGACTTGTTTGTTTAACAAAACACTGAATCCAGCAATGCTCCTTCTCTGGTTAACACATTGTTGGATGCTTTCAATGCAAAAAGGGGACACTGTTATTCTTGAGTTATTTTTGCCTATGCAAATCATCCCCTCACTGTATTGTGTATGGTCAATGCAAATGACCTGTTTTAAATAATCAAAAGGATGTGTGTGGTATCCTCTCTATATTAGATTGCTCCAAAGGTGAGTTATGCTGACTGTAGACTCTGAGATAGAAGAAGAAATCATCCATCACTTATCTGAGATTTTTCATTCAGAGTTCTCTCAAAAAACTAACACTGAGTAAACCCTGCAATAAAATATATAGAGAATATTTATTAATGGGTGTAGATCATTGTTGGTAAATAAACACCTTTCACAATTTCTTTTTACAAAAACATGGTTTGGTACACTTTCTTCACATTGGCGGCTATAGCTCAGGAGGTAGAGCAGTTGTCAACCAGTCAGAAGGTCGAAGGTGTCGAAGTGTCCTTGGGCAAGATACTGAACCCCTAATTGCCCCCAATGGCTGTTCCATTGGTATTACAATGTACGGCACTTTGGATAAAAGCGTCTGCTAAATAAAATTGTAGAATTGTTGTAGACATTGAAAAACTGGCTGTGAACTATTAAAATACAGAGTATTTTAAGAGTTCTAATGTGATAAAACAAGCCAAATCTACACCTATTAGATATTTGTTGGAAGCAAGGCTCCTGTAATAGTACTACACAATAACAATGGGGTAGCTCTGTGTTTCCTCACCAAAAGGCCACAACCTGCCATGTGGCTATAAAGATGATGCCATGTAACCTAAAACAAATAAGCTGATTTGAATGCACAGTGCTCACTGCTATTTATAAGCCTGAAGTGTATCCTCTGAGAATCCCAAGCTGGGAAATTGTGTTCAGCAGCTGCTCTATTTATGCAGATGTCGTCAAGGCTCCCTGTGAGCTGGGAGCACCAGAAGAACGTCAGATGAGGGGAGGAAATATCCATCATACAGCACGCTCACAGACAGCTTCTAGTGTGTGAGCTGCATATCTCAGTCCATTTAATTGGTGTGTGGTGTTTTTTGTTCAGATGTAGGTAACATAAGGTCAGGTGGATAATTTGAGCACAGCTGCTATCATGGTTGATAGCAGAAAATGTCTCAGCTCCACACAACATTAATAGTAAACATAATTTCCGTCCCTAAGAGCATTGGGGCATTTCTAGACTCACTATTTCCAGGGAAAAATCCATTGTAAAAGATACCGTTTTTTTCCTCTGACAATCCCTCAGTAGATCAGACTGTAGTGCAGTGATAAGAGATTTTTAATAAAGGGGCTGTTTTACTGTGATACTGCAGCCACGATTACCTTCCCACCAACACAGCCCACAGCCAAAATACAATTTCAAATAGACAAATTCAAGGCAATATGTGGCAAAAAAGAACACGAATCAGCCCAGATTTGTATCTGTTCAGACAACATTAAAAGCATGTCTCTAAAAAAAATTTTTTCATCTGTGAGACAGTTTTCTGATCAACATTATGTGTTATCATTAAAGAGCAAACACTCGTGTGGGAGTTATAATTACCAGGCAAATAACCCAATGTTTTTCGGCGCCCACATCCTCCGTCAATTCTGCCACCAGACACACTACCAGGCATGTGATTCAGAAATAATAAGTACTGTGCACAGTAAAAATATTTTACAATCAGATGGGAAAAAAATAACAACCTCTCCACAGTAACGGGAGTGATAAAATGATACATATATCCCTTTTTGAGCAGTTTATTAAAATCACTGATGAATCACCACAAATTTCATTTTGTGTCCAGCTTTTCCCCATGTTGTAATTATTATTATTAAACTTTATTCTTATAGCGCAGAGGATGTAAAGACAATAAAATAAATATGATCAAATAACTATGAATTAAAACAGTATAAGTAAAAACATCAAAAAATTTCCAAAGCTTTCACAAAGATTAAATTTTTAAATGCTAGAGACTTATTGTGAGTTCTGTTGGCAGAGAGCTCCATAGTCTAATAGCAAAAAAGCTTTTGCCACAAAGTGTGACCTGAGAACAACCAGCAGGACTCCATCTGCAGGCCTTAATGGTGGAGAGGGCACATTCCAGGCCACTAAATCAGAAATGTATTTAGGAGCAAGGCTGTTTAAGGCCTTCAAAGTAAGCAATACATTTCTAAAGTCAATTTGGAATCTAACAGGGAGCGAGTGTAGGGAGACAAGCACAGGGGTGAACTGATCATGCCTCTGTTAATGAGTTACCTCTTTCGAAGTAAGATAATGCATACTACATTTATCGTTCAGTTGCTTTATTTTACATGAAACAGTGTCTACATACACATATAACTATGTTTGGAGCTCCTCGTGCTAACTTCCAGTATGTCAAGACATGTGACATAATTTTCACAGGTTGGCTGAAAGAGGTTACTGGAGATTCCTAAAGCCTTGTGACTCCTCGCATGTGCAGCGTAGTTAGAGAAATGGAAGAGTCATTGATGGTGATATTTACATTTTAGCATCAAGCTGGGGGTTTTTTTTGTTTTGTTTTTTTGCTTAAACCAGCTATTGATGACAGTGCTTGGAACTTATCAGGACAGTAAACTTAAAGAATAACACAGACCTTTCATTGTAGTTCACTCATTTCAGGGTTCCCACAGGAGTTACCAAGTCAAATATAAGAATCGTACAGACCTTTTTAAACCATATAGAAGGTAAATTGATACCCATTTTTGATCATTCTGTCTAAAGTACAATGTCTGTAGGGACAATAAGGCCTAGAATTATTCATGATTATATCACAATTTAACTACTTCCCAGCAATAAATTACAATAATTCTCAAAGATATAATTATTTGAATTAATGCCACCTGGACCCAGATAAGTGGCCTAAAATGGCCGAATGGATTAACAAAAGAAAAATGATTAATTCAATTAAGTTTACCAAAGGTTTTGCTAAAATTGCCCATTCCGAGGCACAAAACTTCCTGCTACTACAGCAAGCAGTAGTGATGGTGTTTGCTGGTGATGACTGAAACGCCACACAAAAGTACTGAACCACCTCCTGCAGCACAGTCCCACTTTTAATGCGTTTCGTTCAGCCCTGCTTTCAATGCTGGCCTGGTCCCATGCTGAAGGTTCTGACTGTATGTATCTATATAAACACCTGTGTGCTGTATGGACACAAACACACACATACACATGCAGTACAACACAGGCTACCTTCGCTTTGTAATTCCCTTCTTTCTACTCAAGAACTGCTTGCATTGTGTTTTTCTCTGCCTCTCCTTGTCTTGTTTCTGTGAACACACACAGACGACACGAAATGACAACTACTGTGGGTGAACACTGTCTGGATAAAGTCCTGTCGTCCTGCATCTAAACACTTTCCTTTCAGTACTAGGGGTTTGTATGTATGTATGTATGTATGTATGTATGTATGTATGTATGTATGTAGGTATGTGTGTTTGGAGCAAATGGCGTCTTATGAAGGAAGTGGGATGTGGCTGGGTGGGCGGGTCCCTTGCGTTTTCTGTTCCTGCTCTAAGCTCCACCCTGCAGCATCTCTGGCTCCTTCCACTCCTCCTGTCACTCTCGCCATCGACTGTCCTCTCTAACCAATCAGCAGTCAGATCTTCTACAGATGCTCCACCCACAGACAGGTATGAAACCTCCCAGTAGGTTGATACACTCACCATGAGTTGAAAGCAGTACCTCTTTATGTTCGTGAACCAAGGAATTGCATGTTCACTGTGTGTGTGTGTGTGTGTGTGTGTGTGTGTGTGTGTGTGTGTGTGTGTGACATTTTGTTTTCAGTTCATCCAATGTTTTATTGCATGTTATCTGTCTGTCTGTCCATCTGCCTCTCTATCTATCTATCTGCCTGATCACTTTATTTCTCTAAATTATTATACTAGCTATTTAAAACTCTCTGCTCTCATTCCATTGTGTGCGAGGCTGCATTGCCTAAATGTCCAATAATATATCTGCAGTTCTAGTTTCCTGTAATCTGATTGGTTGATGGGCTCTTTCAATCCCCTTTTTTCCTCTCCCATCTTAAACTGGGCTATAAAGGATCATAGCCAAAGAGAAACTGCTTTCAACTCATTCTGTAAAAAGAATCAGAGTCTCATCTGTTTTCAGCACTAGGCACCTTTATGTGCAGTACAGGTGTTCCACTTATTAGTTTTTGCATGAGCACTAAAAAGTAATACCAGCAGTTTGTTTTCACCTTCTGCAGATTTCATAAGCAAACCCAGCAGTGGATTGTGGTCACGATTAGTCAACATAGACTGATTTATGCTAACAAAGCGTTCTACCAGTGCTAACACTAACTAAATCTAGAGAGCCAAATAACCTCATGATCTACTAACCCAAAAAGGTGCCTAATGATGAAAAATCTAAAACATTAAATTTAATTTGTATTAATCACAGTTTTCAATCAACTAAAGTTTTTGTGCTTTGCAATCATTTTAGCTTCATTTTAGATGTTAATTTAACAGTGTTTACATCTATGCCTATTACGTTGTTTTAAGTTCTATATCCTGTGGAGTTTTCATTGTCAACACTGCTTTTTATATTGTTTACTTTTAACGTTTTTTACCAAAATGCATTTTGCTGGATCTGGCCAATTCTCTACTTCCAAAAAAATATCCAAAGCTTTTAATCAGACCGCGCTTTGTTACCATCAGCTTGTTTTGTCTTCTTCTCTTTGAAGCATCTCTGTACAGTGCCCCTAGTGGTCAAAAACTCCACAGGGTATCTTAAAGCTATCTTTTATTTATGGTTATGTACAACAGTTAAAGTAGGCAGTGGCTCACAGCTTCAGAGCTCAAAGTGCATGGCTTTGTTTAACTCAGCTGCAATGACCAGCTTACTAATGACTTCTGTTGCTGATATCTTAATACACACATGTGCACACATACACACACAAATACACACTCACCATGCAGAAGGAAAAGCTGTGTCCATGAACAAGAGGAACTTCTCATTTTCATTTTGATTTACTCAATTCCTCTTTTTGTTTAAATGGTGTGTATGCAATATGTGTGTTCTTCTTGATTTGGCTAATTTTGTGCATATGTTTTCTGAACACATGCACTAATTCTGTATGTCTGTCTGGCTGGGTTTTTTTTTTTTTTTTGAAGGGGTGTATTAATGTACTCATATACTTGAATCTATGTGTTTGTGAGCATGCAGTCATGTCTGTTAAAGCCCATGTAACATTGCTCATGTCTCTTCTACAGAACCGCATGCACGAGTCTCTGAAGCTCTTTGATTCCATCTGTAACAACAAGTGGTTTAAGGACACCTCCATCATTCTTTTCCTGAACAAAAAGGACATCTTTGAAAACAAGATCATCAAGTCTCCACTGTCCATCTGCTTCCCCGAGTACACTGGTACATGTCTATACATGTTCTTACCAAATACTGTATGATTGTATGGACACTAGGAGGCGCTCTGGCTGCTGATGTAGAGCATTCCCCATCCAGTATTCACTACCATTTAAAGAGCTAGATGTCACTCACTGGAGGACTTTGTCTGTTCCTGCACAATATGGCATTCACCCAATTTGAAATATTACAACACGTCATCTCAAAAAATATTGTTAATGAGCCTTTCCATTTAAGTTACAGGTCTAATAATCTCAAATGTAATATTTTTACACCCTGTACTTTTATTTTTATGTTGAATTAGAGCTGAACGGTTCCACATTGGAGTCGTATCAGTCCTTGAAACTGCACATATTGTGTAACTACTCATGCCACAGCTTACAGGACTGTCGTGGCTCAAGAATGCAGCCAGCTGACATCCGCATTAATGATGTAAACATTTTACACACATGCAAAAATCAAATGCAAATTCAACTGAATCAACTTAATTCAATATATCACTCAGCCCTGTGCTGAATTATTGAACACAAACCAGCTGGCTAAATCAATTACATATTAAGTTAGTTAATTCATGAAGTTTATTTATTATTAATTTATTTATTCAATCATTCATTCATTTATAGTATCTTGGGTGATCCTGGCCTGTATCTGATGTGTAAGTACAAAAGAGCTCACTAGTCTGTAAAAAGTGCAGTTGCTCTGATGAAAGTTATGCTGTATACCAAACGTGTGATGAAGAATGCACAAGGACAAATTGACAGGATGGCAAACAGAAGATTGAAGGCAACAGAAATGAGCAGACCAGCTGAGACAGTTGAACAAAACAAAGATGAGAGTCAAATAAGTAGAAGAGTATGCTAGATACAACAGAAAATGAGTGATTAAACAACACAGAATGTGAGAAAGACAGAGAGACTGAGAGTGAGAGAAAATTACGGGGGGGAAAAAGAAAAAGCAAGACTGTGGGAAAGCAAGATGGAGAGAGACCAAAACAGCAAGACTGTGAGAAAGAGAGAATTAGGATTCCAAACCTGTTTCCTCTCCTCTTCTTCTGCTCGTCCTTTTACATGGCCAGACCTTGGGCCTATTCTGATGAAGTTGACACAGCACTGCTAACGGCTAAGAGCCAGATAGGTGTTAGTGACACTTTGAGCAAACATTACTCCAATCAGTGAGATCTGACTCATTCCCAAAGCATTAAACCAAATTAAATCTCTTTATTCAATCCACTATGTGCCAAATGCTTGCATTACAAGCAGAACTAACTCTCACCAATAGTAATGGACTTGAACTAAAAGGGCATGCAGTAGATTTGGCACTGCTGTGCAATGAATCGATATACAGTATGAATAATGGTTCCATCCTTTTTGCTCTAGGACCTCATATCTTACACACTTGTTCTGTTAGTGTATAAAGACTATGATAAATTGGCAAGATTCAGAAACAAGTAGTCCTTGCCAACAATAACAAGACCTAACATTTTCCATCACATTTCATTTGTCAGTCCAAATCACCTTTCCGTTTTGTCTAAAAAAAAAGTTGCCCATGTATCGTATTTATTAGAGCTTGGCCAGCAGTAAGCACAGCCCTCTGTACACCTCAGCAGAATCTGTGCTGAGCTAGAAAGTCAAAGGTTATGTTTTCAGAAAATATTAGTTAAAAGTGCTGATACGGAAAATGTAGGATAGCCCACTGATATTAAGGTTCAGATGACAACAGCTTTTAAGGCTCTGCCGAACTCCCTCTATATGTCATCTCTCTCTCTCTCTGTGTCTCTCTCCTTAGGTCCAGACACTTACTTGGAGGGAATAGCCTACATTAAGTGTCAGTACGAGTGCAAGAACAAGTCAACCAACAAGGAGGTTTACTCCCATGTGACCTGCGCTACAGACACCAACAACATCCAGTTTGTCTTTGATGCTGTCACTGATGTCATCATAGCAAATAACCTGCGTGGGTGTGGCCTGTACTGATGATTTTGTTTAATCATTACATTGGATGAAGGGTGCTTAATTTGTATGCACTTATGTGGGGCACCACATAGGTAATGTGGGCCATATCAGTGATGTCAAATGTGGAGTATGGCCTGTGTTCATGATGTCGCCATTTTGCTTTATTGTCGGCAGGTCATTGGTCCTACTTGGTTTCTCTTAATGAATTAATTGGTTGAATGGCAAGTTGATTCATTTCTTCGTTGAGATTTCTTTTAGTGTGTTTGTCTTTTTTACGTCCCCCTGAAGAAGAACTAATGGAAACTTCCAGTTTCAAAGTACTTAAACTCGAAATCTATTGCTGGTGTGCTGCAAAAGTCTTGCACAAATCACACAGTTGACACTTCAGGGATAAAAGGTTCCTGAGACTTGTTTGTACATACACTAGTGCTGTGTTACTTGAAGAACGACAATGATTGCAAATTATAGTATGTTCATCAAAAGTCCCCAAAACTGGTAAAATGGGAAGCACTTCTCTCCCCCAAAGTATTTCTTTTTATTTGAATTTTAAACTTTAGTTGTCACTCTTCTTTGCACTAAACTTGCTCCTTGGTCAAATGAAGGGCCGATGTGGAACTGGATGTCTAAGTATGTTGATCAACTCTCAATCAGGGTCAAGTTCAGTTCACCCTCAGTTTATGTCACAAAGATGCTCTTCAGACTTTGTTAGATATTAAACTGTCGACCAGATTGTGTTTGGCCTTTTTAGAGGAAATTGTGAGCAAATACAAAGCATTGAAAGCATGCAGAAACTGCATTGCTATTTGTGTTTTGTGCAAAATAGCTTTCATGCACACGTCCTTCATTATTTTGTATGTGTTCTGTAATTTGTTTTATTTTGTTTTCTGGTGACAGTCCAGCTCTGACGTATGCAGTGCGCTGCACAGTGTCTGACTGCATTGTTGCACTAAGTCATGCTGTGTTAACTATGGAGCTCCAAAATGACCAGTACTCAGACATGTATGAGACATAAGAACTGAATCATCATATACATGAATACAAAAAAAGATAAAACAATGATTTTGAAATTTATAAGTAAAAAAAGAGGCAGGTATGATGAGGCAAGTTGATTGATGTGGGAGAGGGCAGCAGAATGATAACAATAAAACTCATTAGAGTCATGTCACTGAAATTGTAAATGTACTTTTAAAAAAGAGCATTTTTAAATTACTTTAATGAAATAAGAATTAATCTCAATGAAATAAAAAATAGATGAGGTAATATCGCATCAAATTATATTTAAATTATAGTTTATAGTTAAATTATTGTTTTAATTATGTTTAATAATTTCGAATAGAATAAGTTTGTATATTTTTTTATACTTTTTCTTATGGTGTGATGATTTAGTTTTAATAATATGTCGTTATAATAATGTCTAATTCATTGTTTTAATATTAAGCATTTTGTGGTTCCATAGGAAACAGAGTGACGCCTTGCTTTACATAATGATTCAACAAGTAGTAAAAATAAATAATACAGAGTCCGTTCATCCCATCCTCTCCTCCACTGACCTGAGAGAAACACACAGACTCAAAATAGCCCCACGCCAGCTTCAATATAGCAAAGCCTCACTCATTCAAAACCTGTGGGAGGAGAGGGATTATCAGAGTCACTGTTCAGAATATTAAATGTAATGAGACCAAATGTATCCCACTTATGAAACCTGACTTTTTCTGTTAAGTCACATTTCTATTTTCTGCTACATTGTGAATTGATGGCAACTGATGGATTGACTAGTTCAGCTTTTAAAGGCCCTGTATGTCCAACTTAAAGCCCCTTTGTGTAGGATTTGAATATTTCTGACTTTGCCGACTCCTAGTGGTAGTATTTAATGCTTGACTAGGATTGGCTCATTTTCCTACAATCGAAACTCATGCCATTAGAATCATTTGAAATATACTGTAATCAGATTTGGGCTTTAAGGAGAGAATAAAATTATTGTGAAAATTATTAGAAGAAATATTTATTTTATTTTTTGTATTGTCATTTGATTGAAGGAGACAAATGGTCATTGGCAGCCAGCCATTTGCAGTGTCTGTCACAGTTTGAGCAATGGTTGCTATCATTTCACTGAAAAACATCTCAGCAGGAGAGCATGCAATAGAACTTAATTGTGTGTTTTGGTCTTGGTAACTGAAATTGTACTTTTGATCAAATTTAGAGGAGGTAAGCAGTATAACATTTTTTCACCTTAACCTTAAATGTATAGCTTATATCTGAACTAGTAGTGAGGTAGTTGCTATTTATGCAATCAATTCTGTCATCATCTTTCATCCCTGTGGATGTCACCTGTGGTCATATTTTAGGATAGATTTTCTCATGTTGCAAGATGCATGGGTCCACTAAAAAATCACTTTAAATGAAGAGCTGCAAGAGGAAGTGTGCTGACTCAACCACACAATTTCCAGATAATGTTTCAAAGGAAGCATTGATTTTATGGGGCCCTGGGGCCACATCCATTGTATGGGGCTGCACAGTGCAATATCCCTATTGTCCACCACTCTGCCTTAATAAGCCAGAGGTGAGCTTTGAAAGATTGTGTGCTGGTGAGTACATACGGTCCTCTGGGACTAGATCGTCAACCTTGTGACTATTATTTTTGGCCTGATGTTTTGCTTTCTTTCTTTGCTGAATGAGTTCCATTTGTGCCGGATGGTAATTGTCCCAGAGCTGCTGTAGGATTGAGGTTTGATGTAGTGCATGGCTTAGGTGAAATGAAAAGTGATGCGTGCAATTTGTGGAGGTAGTTCAAGTCTGAGCCTTGATGTTAAAGCCAAAGAGAGAAAATATGATCAGCTCCTCCTTTCTGTCTTTATGAGCAACAGCATCACATAGAAACTGAGCATTGTTTGTCCATGGGACTTTGTTGAATTGACTGAGATGAGTGTGTTTACATCTTCACTGGTGTGAGTGCTCCCTGACAAACAGAGGTAGAGAGCTTTATTTATTTATGAGCAGGGCATTTGCTATATTCCACTCTTCCCTCGACATTCAAACAGCGAGGCCATGTCTCCGCCCTCTGCTCAAAGCTGCCATTTTTTTAAACAGGTAGATGATGTCATCAGCTCTTCCTACCACATCTGTGCCAACTTTTCCTAATTAGAGTCAGAGAGCTGCCTAAGGCTGTTGATCAGCCTGCTTTGTGTGTGTGTGTGTCTGTGTGTCTGTGTGTCTATCTCTGTCTCTTTGTCTGTGCACGTGTGTGTTTTTGTGTGTGTTTACAGATTGTATATAGTTACCTACATGTGTGTCTGTTGATAGTACAGGAAAGGTCAGTGTGTGTGTGTGTCTGTGTCTCTGTGTGTGTGTGCATGTGTGTGCGTGCTTTTGCTTATGAACGTGTGTATGTGTTGTGTGAGAGACAACATCAGCCCATGGGTGTTGTGGTGGAGTCAGTATCTGTGGATTAATTACCCAGAAGGCACTGGTCTACCCTTTCCACACACACGTACACACACACACACACTGAAGACACAAACACACCCCTGGGACTTCAAAATATCACAACACCTTACTTGCTGGTGCCAAATAATACCACTGTATCCTACCAAAGAGCCTCCGATATTTTTTGGTTCTTTTGTCAAGCCTGAAGCCTCCTGCTGAAGGCTTTTACTTCATAATCTTTTCCTCTGACTTTGTTACATTTATTAGATGATGTGAAAGTAAAATGTTCTGCATTAGATCTGGGATTGTTGGTTTCAGGAAAGTGCATTGCTTTTATTGATATGACTTGAAATATACACAAAACATCAAAGTGTGTTTGTTGTGGGATGATGCCTAAAGTCCACATAAATTTCTTTTAATTTACTCCTTTACATCACTTCCCACATCTGTCGCATAGATGCTTCCCTGCTTTTCAAAATACATATCAAAGTATGTGTGTGTGTTTGGCATGCTGGAAAAAGTGTGGGTCTGTGCTTGAACAGTACACAGAAAAGACCAAACTCATCATTCTAACATTTGCACTATAGTGGAATCCAGTATAATTAAATGACAGGAGTTGTTGTCCACCTCTATGCCCTACCACTGTAAAATGCTCTAACCTGTCTTTAATTTGTTGTATGAATAATTCAGTTTCACATCATCCTCACTTAAATGCAGTGCAGCACACTGGTGGAGACATTGCTGTTATTATTAAACAAAGACACCCCTCACCTATTTTTTTTAATTATTTTGAAATACATTTATGCCCCTATTTTTGTGCCTGAAAGCCTAAAGAGCAGCCAGCAGTTGACATGAGCAGTGGAACAATGCGCTGGTGAAATTTCCGTCCTCGGTAAGTTGGCAAGCTCCAATTCACAGTCAGATGAAAGGAAATGCCTGCATTCATGTTTGCCCTCAGGGTGGCAATGGCAGCATACTGTCAAGCTTTGTCTTCCAACTTGTTTCATGCCTGTGTTAACCTCAGGCAGCACACAGAGCTGGATGTATCCATGTGCCTGCTGTACAGATTCTTCAGTGTCGTACTGAATCAGTCATAATGATATCAGATGCATTTAAAAGTGAATTATTCACAATATGTAACCAACACTGCAGTAGCAGAGGATTGAATTTAAAGGACCATAACTGTGTTTTTGCATCTTTTAATCAGTTGCTACAGATCACGTACAGCATACTTACTGTGCTGTAGTATATTTCAGCCTTTTGTTCACCTCCATTTTAGACAGTATATAAATCACCGTGCAGACACTTGCGACATGTTTTTTAGGTGCACTAATCCATCAGAATGTGAACATCATGTCAGCTGTTAATCTTGTCCAAAAGTCAGTGTCAAGTCGTTGCATTTTTTAGCCTGTGTCACATTATCACACAAAAATATTGCCACAGTAGCAACACAGACATGACAACTGTGAGCTCAAGGAAATAACAACTATGCAAGCTGAATGAAAACAAGTGAAATCCTGGAAAAACAGATTCAAGTAGCACAGTCTTCACAAAGTATGTTGTTCTAGAGGCTTGATGACATATGGACTACTTGCAGAGCTGCTTGGAACAAGAGAATAACTGGCAACATAACTGCTACCTTGCTGGCCAGCATGCACATTTCAGTCAATAAAGAGTCATTAAAGGGGATCAAATGAGATCTTTAGCTTACTAGCTTGGTCGCAAATTCACACCATTTATTCAACAGACGTATTTGTACCATCAACTTTTTTTGTAATATTCTTTTTTTTTTCATGGAGCAGTTAATTCTCCAACAGAGGGGGTTAAATGAAACTTGATGGTGCAACACTAATAAGCTGCAATAGCTTCCTCCATTTTGGCTCTTCATTCATTCAAAGGTCAGCACTGTCACTGCAGATTGCTATTGTGCTATTGGTCTACAGCTCCAAGTTGTGTGTTCACTAGAATTGAACATGAGAATGAAAATGTGTTTTTACTCCAATCCTGCAAACCAGACCACTGATTGTGACAATTCAATTAAAATGAGTTGATTTTGCTTCGTAGCCTTTGCCTTTTCTAATGCTGGTGTGACCAAGCCTTTACAAATCTAATACAAAGTATATGTAATTAATAGTAATTGGACCAAACATATGTTACAATTCAGAGCAACCATGACTCCACAACCACCTCTTCTTTGACATAATATAAAAGCTGTGGCTACGGATTGGAGGAGAATAGATGAGCGAAGTTTGAGCTCTGTTTATGCTTCATCCTTGGTAGACTGAACTCATGTCACTGATGAGGAACAGGAACCAGAAATCGTGTCTCCTGTCCCAAAGGATCATGTGATTTCCTATCATTGTATTTTTTTTCATAAACATGAACTCCTCACTTTCTTTCTAATAGTCTAAAGTTATGAGTAGTTTGTAAGGTGGAGACAGAGTTTAGAACTACGAGCAGAACATGTTGTGTGTGTGTGTGTGTGTGTGTGTGTGCTTTTCACAACCTGTCCCCACTCCTGATTGATTACCAATAAACCAAACTAGTGGGGAAAAGACGGCAGCAGGCCCGAGATGATAGTGGCTCCCATAGTTTATGTCTTGCTTCAGTCCCAGCGATA
The DNA here is from genome assembly GCA_037975185.1 of Centropyge bicolor. Taxonomy (NCBI): domain Eukaryota; kingdom Metazoa; phylum Chordata; class Actinopteri; family Pomacanthidae; genus Centropyge; species Centropyge bicolor. The sequence goes on along the minus strand of JBBMOC010000228.1, from coordinate 107,043 downwards.
AACTCCTATACTCTGCAGTGAAGGAGAGATTTGTGGGGAATGTAGTCTGAGGTTACACTAGACAGGGTTTATGGGTAATTTTTTTCTGTGTGGATGGCTCCAATGTGAATAATACAATCAGTGTCTCATTCAGGTAACGAAGGTCCATCTGGCAGCAGGTGGTGGCACAAAGGTAATGTTAGCACCTTGTGCCAATTCAGTGCTTCTGCAACATAAACAGTTTCCCACAATGGCAGCCAAATGAAGAACTATTCTGACTGAAGTTTGATTCCAGAGTTTAGTGCCAAATGTTTCCCATGTCAGCTTTAAAGGAGCTTCTGTGGTGTCTTTTTGCTGACGTATTTATGCTTCAAATTTAGAAGTAGAGTCTTGCCTGTAAATGCTTTTGGTTGGCCTTATAATACGTTCAGTTCCCATTCAACCTCGCCAATTGATGAAATGAGCTCTTAAGCCTCCGCAGAGCCAGGCAGATCCTGCTCCACCGCTGGACTGGGAGAGGATTCAGAAAGCTGCAGGGCACATGACTGTAATGAACTTGCGTAGAATTAAGCAGGCAGAGTATAAGCTGGTGAAAGTCCTTGCACTCGTCATGCTCTCAACTGTTACTGCTGCAGCATTTTTAGGCTCCAACCCTCCAATGTCAACATCGTTAAACCCTTCTGTCAATGCCATCAACACCTGTCTATACTGTACAGATCACCTACAGCAAGATCTACAAACCTATGTGTGTATGAATGTATGTGTGTGCGTATGTTGTATTTTACTGAGCACTGTAAGTGAAATATATCTGCTGTATCTCCCTCACTGCTGTGATAATTTATTGAAAGTTGTATTTATACAAGACAAATGATAATAAAGCACCACATGAGTAACTTGATATGTGTGATTATTTGCCTGACCCAGTTATTTTGTGTCTGTTGTGTGTGTTTATGTGTGTGTGTGTGTGTGTATTTGCATTTTCAGAACATTTAAATGGAAATACTATGGATGTTGGTATATTATTTTTTTTCTTTCCTCTTGCTTTCTCTGTTTTCCAAAAGCAATGATTATACGTTGTAAATACTGGAAAGAACTTCCTAAACTAACACTGCCACTGTTACACTGTTTATCTCCCCCTTTTTCTCTGCTCTCTTTTTCTCTTTTACTGAAGTTTTAATTGGACCTCTTTCTGTCTCTGTCTCGCTGTGAAATATACTTTTTGCATTTGCAACTCTGAGCTGACCATAACAATGATGTTATCATATTTAATGATATCTAAATAATGACAAGACTGCAAGACTGTCCCCATACAAAGGTTATGAATTGGTGTTAACGTTACCTTTCCCCTTCTCTCCTCTTCTCTTCTTCATCATCATCCATTCACTTTTTCTTCCTGTCTGTCCTTGATCTTTTCTCTTTTCCCCTCCCTATCATCTCTTCTCCTTCCCTCCTCTCCTATCTCCTGTCTGTTTAATCCTCTCCTCTTCCTTTCACCTGTTCCCTTAATCTCACCTAATCCTTCTTTTTCCCTCTTTGCTGTCTCATTCTTTTTTTCCCCCCCCCCCCCCCCCCCTTCCTTCCTCCTCCGCAGAATCGCATGCACGAGTCTCTGATGCTGTTCGACTCGATCTGCAACAACAAGTTCTTCATCGACACTTCCATCATCCTCTTCCTCAACAAGAAGGATCTGTTTGCAGAGAAGATCAAGAAGTCTCCACTCAGCATCTGCTTCCCCGAATACACAGGTAGGAAAATGAGAAGATTCTTCCTGGATGTATAGGTGTAGGTGAACTATGTAGCTGGAGCCAGCAGCCAGTTGGTTGAGCTTAGCATGAATATTGGAAACAAGCAGCCTGGCTCTCTCCAAAGCTCCAAAGTACCACGTCATATCTTATTTGTTTAATCTCAGCAGAAACATAAGTGGAAAAATTTCAATTCCTTAAAATCCTGTATAATGGCAATTACACTTTGTTCTAGGCATTAAATAAACAAGGCTGAACATGTTAATTAATGAGCTTTCATGGTGCCAGTGAACAGATTTTGTCACCTGTGAACAGAACCAGGCAAAGCTGACCGGCTGCTAACATTTAATATTCACCCATCAGACATAAGAGTTGGGTCGATCTTTTCATCTGATGCTCAGCAAGAAACAAATGCAGTAAGCATATTTCCCAAAATGTCAAGCTATCCCTTAAACATAAATCCTAAAATATATCCTAAAATATCCGTCTGAAAGCCGATATAAAGATGTTGAAATTGATGTGATACTATATGAGACAGGGATAAAGAGAGGAACAGCAGTGACAAAGAGATGATATAAAAGTTAGAATGGGCTGTCTGATGTAAACGGGACTCCCAGAGCTGAAATAGCTTTCTCAATGCTCTCCCATGTTTCTGGACACCGATTAATCACTGCTAGATACAGCAGATTAGTTTGCTCTGCATTGTACCCTCAGGGATGCCAGCACCGATCCTGACATTTCCTGTCACTGAGTTGTAAACCATTCTGAGCAATGTGGCGGCTTTAACTCAAAGCAGCTGTTGAGTCAGTTGAATTATCAGGTGTTTGAAAAGAGAAGATGAAGATTTACTGTGATTAAAAGGACAGCAGAGAAGGAGGCAGTGGTAAACAGGAGGAGAAAGGGAAGCAGCGCAGAGGCTAAAATAGAAGCTGTGAGGGGGGGAGAAAAAAGGAGACAGGTTTCTTCGCTTGGAGGTGAGAGTCAGAAAAGGAGGGGATCAGGAGTCAGAGAGCAGGACACAGTCACGCTTGGTCAGCCGTAGAGAAGAGGGAAGAGAGGAGACGGCAAGTGAGAGCTGTCTCCTGCCCTCTTCACACAAACACAGCCCATCTTATTAGTTTCTGTCTCTCACTCTTTACTTAGTTTCTGCTAACTGCCATGATAATCACAGTAAGTCTATCTGACATGCTCCAGCTCTTTCCCTCTCCCGTGTCACATCCTCTCCTACCTTCCCATGAGAAGTCTCTGACAATAATGTTCTGGAACCCTCAGTTCTTGTTCTGTATTGTGGGCCATGAATCAGAGTTTCATAAGCAAAGAACATTGAGAAATATCTTCTAAGTCAGAGTATACTTTAAAGGGCTACTCCAGCATTTACAGTTTCGAATGAACACGTTAAGGCTTGAAATTACTTATGTAGATTTTTTTCTGTGAGTGAAAAAAAATCCCTTCATGCCTTAAATTGACTTAGATGTAACTCTGAACCGTCCCCGCCTCTGTCTCCGCCCACCTCCTCGCTGCTGGCCTGCAGCTTCAACTGTGCTCATCTAACACACAAACCTCATCTAATTCAGCAACTAACAAATTGTTTAGAGTTACATTTGTCGTAAATTACTTCATCCACACCCCCAAGACATATGTAATGTCCAGTCGGCGTTTTGCATGACCACCTCACCTCCAAGTGGCAACCTCCGGCGCTGAAAAATGAAGCCAATGCGGAAGTGCAAAAAAGCTGCAGTTCCTCGAATAACCACTAGAGCAGGCCGCAGAAGGGAGTCAATTACATTTGAGCCCCATGTTAAAATGTCCGATTTTACGACAGAAAAAAACATGGCTCTAGTCTCACATTTTTTTATAAGGCGTTCGTTTAAAATATACCTATCTAAGTGGCACCACTTTGGTTGACAACTAGCCACTGACGGTCTAAAGGGCGTCACCCCGGCTAATTCTAGTCACTGAGTTTGGGAAAGAGATCGTCGTGGGGTTAGCCGGCTAGCAACGATATTTAGCATTTAACCTAGCTGGTTAGCCGTAGCTAGTTTGATTATTTCGAATAAAGCGGCTTTTTTCAGCCAATAGCGTTCATTCGACCCGCCTCAGCTCCGCCCTCGCTCCACCTCTTTGTCCATATTTGGAGTAACCGGAGGTAGGCTACCAAGATGGCTACGCACTACGATTTGCTTCATTTTTGCTCTTCAGAAACCTATGGGTGACGTCACGGACACTACGTCCATATTTTATACAGTCTATGCTCACCTCACATGTAACTTGTGTTAACATTATCTAGCACACTGCAGATTTGTTTGGACACAGTCATCAGATAAAACTCTACAAAAATATAACTTGTTGACAACATGTTGTCTTGTACTCGCCGTTTCCCCAGGATAAATGGATAAAACTTGGAGGCGTTTTCAGATCCTGTAAAAAGCTGATACATAGCTACACCTGGCTTCTCTTCTGATACCGGGATGTCTCGCAATAGCTCCACCCAGAAAGTAGACAGGATCCTTAGATGTGTGACATATAAAACTGGGGCTCTGAGTCTGTGTGTCTGAGACTGTCATTGCTCATCCAACGTGGAAATGTTCAGCCATGGTGTTGACTGCTTATTTCACTCACTTTAAAAAATGCCATGTTGACATGTTAACAAGGTTAAAAACTTGATTTGTTTTAGGAGGAGGTCTTTAACAAATCTATTGTAAAAGAAATGTGTGATGTATATTTTTCTCCCTTTTCTCTGTCCAGGACCCAATACCTACGAGGACGCAGCAGCTTACATCCAAGCGCAGTTCGAGAGCAAGAATCGCTCTCCAAATAAGGAAATCTACTGTCACATGACCTGCGCCACGGATACAGGAAACATCCAGGTGGTGTTCGACGCCGTGACCGACATCATCATCGCCAACAACCTCCGAGGGTGTGGCTTGTACTGAGCACGCCCACACACCCTGCAATGTCCTCCCCCTTTGTCCCCTCTTCTCTCTTACCCTTCCTGTACTCCTCCCCCTCCCCGTTCTGTTCCTTTGACACTGCTGTGGAAATGATGATGGTGATGACGATTCTGCTGATTATTTAAAGAAAAAAGAAAGAAAAATGCAACTAGGTACATATTAATAATGAGGATAATTAAAAAAAACATAGGCATACGTATATATAAATATATATATATATAATGTTTTTAGTTCTTGTCTCTTCTCTTCCTGCTCTGACCTCCTGATGTTCTTTGGCCTGCTGCCAAGCAAACAAATTTGTTTTAACAGAAAACACGAAACCCTGCAGCCTTGGAAACTTCTTGAACAAAGTCAGTGAAAGCCTCTGTTCCCGGTTCTCTTATTTTCTTTCTTAGCTGTGTCTTCTGTTGTTAACAAAAACAAAACCTGAACTTTGTTTCGCAGTTGTTGTTTTTTTTTTTAATTATTACTCTGAATATGACTCCTGTTTTATTTTTGTTGATCATGTGTATATTTATTACATGAGTATCAGTCTGTACACTGATTTTTATTCACATTTTGCCTCACCTTGACACCTTTATTTGTGTATGATTTTCTTTGTTTTTTCTTTTGCTATAGTAGTGATTATGTAATAACACTTTTTGCGGAACTACCAGAAATGTCAATAGCACAAAAAAAAAAACACCAGACAGGTTGGCGAAAACCTTAAAAAACTCTCGAGACCTGCTGACACTGACAACACTGATTTTAACATTAGTCTTTTGTTTACATTAGCCAAGACATTCGAAGATGTTTGTTGTCAATTTCCTTTTTGTGTTTGAGTAACTTGTATCGTTTTACTCCCTGCAATCAGGTTTTCATCGACAGGAAGTGAGGCTTCCTGTTTCCCAAGCCTGGTCTTTGCCATTAGCCAACCATCGGGCATGGCCGAGAGAGCCAATAGGAAATGTGCTAAATGTCCTATCAGTGCCATGTAACAGAGGTACTGTACTGTAGATAGCTGCGCTTTTAGAAGCAAGTACACAACGTTATAACTCTACTTTCCTCACTGTTATAACCTCTATACCTACTAACGTTCTCCATGTAAGGAAACTCACTCCTGGTTTGATAATGGTTGATTAATTTATTAATTTATTTATTGATTTATCGCCTGTCCTACACATACCTCTTTATCTCTCTCTCTCTTTCTTCATTTACACACCACCACCACCATGCCTTTACTTCTCACAATCCCTCTCTCTTTCTTTTTGCATGACGCTTTGGCGTCTTGATTTCGGAGTCAAAGGGCCCCTCCTTTCTTTCCAGCCCCCCCCCCCCTTCTCCTCTTCCTCTTAAAGCCCTTACACAGATAGCATGAGATACTCAGCCTTTGTATAAAGAGACCAGTTAATTCATACAACTTATTTAAAAAGGAAAAAAAAAAAGCTTCACATAGATACTGTTGAGATAATAATTTTGAAAAATCACTTTAATAAAAATTGCAAAAGATGAATAAAAAAAAGATGGGGGAAAAAATACAAAAAAAGAAGAAGACCTCAGAAGACGGATAGCAGCAACAGGAGAGAGATGATTGGTTCCTGAATGGGACAGGGCGGGGCTGAATACAATAAAATAAGAGAGTCAAAGTTTTGAAGGGTTGAAAGGTCATGTGGGAGGTTTGGAAGACAAACCGCAGATTTCGGGATTCTTACAGTGAAAAGTAGAATTCAAACCATCAAAAAACCGACAAAAAAATCTACACCTATAACTACAACAATTAATAAAAACCAATGAACATGGGTATTACTACAACATCGACAACGATTATGATGATCCTGTAATATTCTCAAAAGGTAATCGTTCTTGTGCTTTGTAGCTACAAAATGTTTTTTTTTTCTCTATATCTCCCTTTTTTAAAATAAAAAAAGATGTTTTGCAAAGGGTTCCAGTTTGACCGCGAGCTGATGTGGAACCACGACGATCTCAGACTGACCCCGTGTTGTTGTAATGCTCTGAACTGTGCCCCACCACCCTCTCCTTTTACCGTTTTGCCTGTTTCCCTGCATTAGAACAGTGTCCTCACTTTAGCCTGACTCAGAACGATTAAATATAATATTATAACGATATCTATTTTTTATTATTTCAGGAAAAAAAAAAAACAATACACTTTTTTGGGGGAGAGCACGTTTCTCGCTGCGTCCGCTAGTTAGGGACGCCGCATGTTCACATTGACGCTGTATAAAGTCATGCTCCTTTCTTCTTCTTCTGTCTCTTTTTGGTTTGACACACACCTTCCAGGTCTACGATGAAAAGCACAGTTCTCACGTCACACACACACTTGCTCACACATACACAGACACACAATAAGTTAGATTTGGAAATTTCTTATCTATTCATACCTAATCTATGTTCCCCTTCATCAATCTATCTATCATCTATCTATATAGACCTCTCTTTCTTGCCCTCTTGATTTCTAGTTTTTAAAAGAGAAAACAACTGTGTATAATGACATGATATACCTGTTTCTTTGGCATTCTGTTCCTGTTACCTTCATTTTTTTCTTTTTTTTTACCTCTATGTTCTGTTCTTTACCCAGTGAATGCTTTTTTCTGTGCAGCTTTTTTTCTCTCTCTCTCTCTCCCTCTACTCCTCTTTAGTGAATGGTTGTTATTTCATGTGGGATGTCCGTGCTGGAAAAACCAATCGAATGTAGTGTTTACATTAAAAAGCCACTGTTTTCATGACTACAAAAAAAAAGCCAAGCTCTCCTCGTCTCTGAGTCATTCAGTATCACTGTGCCTGTGTTTTTTATCCTTTCAGCTTCGACAGTCGAGAGATTTGTGATCAGAAGTCTTTATTCATTTAGAGGGTGTTGAAGTTAAACCCAGCAAATGCAACATACAACGTTGATTCCAAAAAAGTTTGGATGCCATTTAAAGGTCATGTAGTAATCTCCTTGCTCCTGTCCGAATTTGTTTAAAACATGTTGCTGCCGTCAAATTCAGAGTGAGCAGATATTTACAAAAATCAATGAAGCTGATGAGGTCAAAAAGTCAAATTATCCCCGTTTTTTTTTTTTTTTTTTAAACACAGCATCCCACTTTTTTGTTTTGGAATCGGAGGTTGTACATTCTCTAAATACTTTTACTGAAGCAGCTGGTAAAGTGTCCAGTCAGATGCCTCAGTAAAAACCTTGCCAGTGGAAGTATGAAACACTTCCAGCAACTGCACATAAAATCAACACAGCATCATAGCTGAAATGAAACCAGCTTCAGGATTTTTGTTGGTACACAGCGTGACACCTAATGAGACAGTGCTGACGATCTCTTTTAATTGTATTTTAATAAGCTCTTACAGTTTACAGCTGGCCGTCCTGCAGCCAGCAGCAGGTGACTCGATCCTGCTGCAGTCATAGAGGAAGGGGGAATTGAATTATATCAGGAGACAACATTTACAATTGAGTCTGTAAACTATTCAAGGCTGACCAAAGTAACTCTGCAGTGACAGCAGTTTAATCTCCAGGAAACTTCTCTTCAGATAATGTAGCCCATTGCTTCATCTTGAATGTGCATTGGGATTTTACAAAGGGGAGATGACTGATAACTTTTGTTTTCTGATCACTATGTTAAAAGTCACAGGCTGTTTCTAATGTCATCTGGAATAATAATGAGAAATGATCCCAGGAGGTCTGTTTAAACTGACTGGATCATTCCTGTTAGTTGTGTTAACTGACCACTTTTATTGCTCATTGGAGTGGTGGCAACAACAGACATGGCTTTATAACCATAGAATCAACCATGTAATCAGCTCATGGACGACCGGACACCCTCGCCGGTAGTGTGAGTCTAGGGAGAGAAATGTCAGCCCCCCTCTTTGATCCAGACTAAAATATCTCAGGAACTATTAGATGGATGACCATGAATAATGTATCCTAATAACGTTTGTGATCCCCTGACTTTTATTCTGGTGCGGCCATTTACATTTCGAGTGAAATATCTCTACACCATCGAGCACCATCATCAGGTCAAAGCTTTAATTTGTCCAATACTTTGGCTTTTGACCAAAGACCATGGATGTAATAAGAAAGCTGAATGTGGTGCAGCCACTCAGCCTCACTGCCAATTTGTCCCAGTGGCCACTCATGGTATTACAACCAAAAAATCCCAGAGGCCCAAAAGATTTTCCCACACAGGCGACTATTATAATTGAGTCTTAGGTAAATCTGTTGACCTGCTTTGACCTGCAAATAAGCTCTATTAATTATTATTCTTTCATTTTAATCCATGTGGGCCTCACAATGTGGATGCAAACCCGGAAACTAGAAAACTAGAGTCCAGTTCTTATAATACATCCCTCCCCTTCAGCCTCAGCTGTACTTTCTGTAGGTAGGTGTTTGGCTTGGATTTGAAAGTAGTCAGCATTTTCTTAAGTCTTAGCTCTTCTGGCTGTTTGTTCCACATCTGAGCAACATAGAAGCTAAAGGCGCCTTCACCATGTTTCTTTTTGACTCGTAGAACAGCCAGCGGTCTGCGAGGTTCGTACTGGATCAGGAGATCTGATAGGTATCCAGAACCTAAGCTGTTTTTGTGATTATGGGCAAGAGATCAAATTTTCTACAGTTCATTTTGCTTTTATCCAAAGCCAATGGAATAGCCATTCAGTGTTTTGCCCAAGGACGCTTCACTGCAGGGGCCAGGGATCGAACCACCAACCTTCTGATTGGTGGACAACCGCTCTATCTCTGGAGCTACAGCCACCCAAATTTTGAAATTGATTCTTTGAGAAACTAGTGGCCAATATAGTGATATGGCATCTTGGTCTCGTTAACAAATCACCAGTGAAATGCATTATCTGTTATTTGGAAGTAAAAACAGAAACAGCACATTAAATATTATGATTATCCACAGCTGCATGCACACACACATAGGAAAAGACACGTTGTCAAGGCTGTTCCAGGTAATAAGATCTAATGGACAATTTAAGTGCTCAGTTTTGCTTAAAAAATCTTTAGTTGCTGACTTCTAGATAAGTGGTTTAGATTATGTTCTTAACAAGTCCTCTTATGTGAAATAGTAGTGTGAGTGAGCTGAAAGCATGAACACTAGGTCAAATGTCCTCATAGACACACACACACACACACACACACACACACACATAAGAGAGAGACACAAACATGTTGCTTCCTGTCCTCCCCTCAGTTGATCCCCAGTGGGAGGAAGTCAAGAAGTGAGTTGACATGTTTCAGGACATACACACTTTTCTACCACACACTCATTCAATCTAAATCTCCCACACACTCTCAAATACTAACTTCAACTCAACAACACTGAGACGAAGAACCTCAGAGTTAGTGTTTACCTGCAGTTAGTTATAACCTCAGCAATTCCAAAGAAAGAGAAATGAATGGGATTTTCTTACTCGTCCTCTCATGGTAATGGTGGTATTATCTGTGTTGATCGATCATGCATACACATGTGTCCCTGCAGTGACAAACACACACTCACACACATTGTACTGTATGGAGCTGTGTCCTGTCAGTACGCTGATACAAAGCAGGAGGGTAATCCTGTACACACTGTGCACACACTTCACCAGATAACACACACTCTGGCCTCTCATAAAGGTGTATTTCAACTGTACTGCAGGTCCTATTGAGTTGAACATCACACACACACACACACGCAGATCAGAAAGAATCCCTGTCAGGGCAGATAGAATAGTAAATGTGAGCTGGAGTGATAGGAGGCAGAGAGAGAGGTCGTGTCAGACAGTATTCATTCACACATGAAGAGCGAGTGAAGGCAGAGAGGAGTCTTTCATCCTCGCCGCTGTGGCAGTAGCTGCAAGGAAAAGGCTGGTTCACTGGGTTCAAGAGTAATACAGAGAGAGGAGGAGAGAGGCTGGGCACCAGGAGGGAGCCATCAGGCAGGGATGGAGAACACAGAGAGAGGGATGGAGGGGGTGTAGGGAAAGAAATCTTATCTACTCCACTCACTCTAATTGCTTTATAAAAGCGCTTTCAGGGCGACAGTTTTGAAAATGGGCCAATAATGTCATCTATATCTGGTTTGTTTATTTGTTAGCTGTTGTATCCCAGTAGCTACTGCTTTCAGGGTCTCCATGATCTAATACACAGAGACAGTACAATACCAACTGTAACAACTCACATTTACATAATGACAATGAGAGTGCAGCATCACTATGATTGTCATTGGATTATTATTAGAATTATTATTATTACTATAACAATATTTAGCTGCGGTGGACAGTCAAATATGTGCAAGGGCTCTGGTTCTGTTACTCATCAGCTTATAGTATTTCTCTAAACCAGTGGTTCCCAAACTTTTTCTGCAGGGACCCCCTTAGGGAGATAAAAAAAAATTTTCTTGCAAACGCCTATAAAAAAATTTTGAAAAAATATTTTCTGTAATAATTAATACACAACTGCGACTTTAGTTTTTGACATCTCACTGAAAAAATTCAAATACGGAACACATTTAAGAGTAGAAGCCTTCAAAGTGACACTGCAGCATCTTCTAATTTTATATCTAACAGTTTTCATTACTTTCAATAGATTTTCTCAAATTTCCTCTCTGCACAGAAATGTCAAGTTACCAACTCTCTGAGAATAAACAAAGCCCTGTACACAGAGATTTGCATGTTTTCTTGTCTTTGTTTTGCCAGTTGTGAGGTTTACTTTAGATTCATGGTCTGCTTTACCTTTACCTGGAGGTCCTGTCACTAACTTCTCCATACTTTGCAGGCATGTTTACATCTAGCCTCACCCAGCAGGGTTGCCAGGTCTGTGTTTTCTGCCTATTTGGGCTGCTTTTCAAATGTTGCTGCGGGATGATCTTTTTTTGTCCACTGGTTGGTTAAATCTATTTTGCATGCAAAATTATTTATTACAACCTAAATAGCACATATGTACACACACATGCAGACCTGACTCCACCCCCCATTTTGGGAACCACTGCTTTAAAGGATCTATGGTCATTTTATAGAGACAGAAAAAAAGGGAACAGACAAGGAAGGAGGAACAAGCAGATTTGATGACCGAATTCAAAGCAGGTTGAAGACTGACAGGGAAATATTGACTGATGAGCAGAGTGACTGACAGCTGCATTAGACAGTTGAGTGTCAACAATCTTCAAAAAAAAAAAAATCTAAATCCGAGTGACCTCACCTCCTCGCTGAAGTATTTTTAAATCATCGGGAAAACATCAATGAATCATCATCAAGTGAAACAGAAGAAAACAGCAGTCACATCAGCTTTCTGCCGAACTGAAACAGACGCACATGGAAGGCATCTTTAACGGGACTGCGAGTGGCTTTCATCTCACTGAATAAGAAGCCGGTCTGGGACTTCGTGCCGTTGTCTAATTCAGTGGAAATGGTGCACTGATCAGGCTCTTCCTCACTAGGCTTTCTCTGCTTTAGAAAATAACATGCAAATACCGATCTACCACACAGCACTTTGTATTTTATTATCTTCTGTCGTGACACCTCGCATCTACTTCTGCACATCTCTTTTGCTGCAGGCACACGAGAAGAATCAACCTACACTGATAATGACGAGCTCCAATACAAAATGGTTGTTCAGTTTTTCACTGCATGGAGGGAAATGAGCATCTAGTTCTCATGCATAATTGTTTTTATGTGCATGATTCAGTGCGTGATCTTTACTCTAGCTGTCTATTATTTGCCAAGACTACAAAGAATATGATGTTCATCGCCAGCCTGCAAACTATGATCAAGAAAAGATGTGTTTTATATGGAAATCGAGTGGCTGTCAGGTGTGATTCAGTGATACTTTGTAGTGGTTTAATATCCCATTCGGCTTGGAGTTGTCAAGCTTTTCCCAGCACAGTTAAAAAGACTCTATTGAGGTCCTGCTGACAACAAAGTCGCTAAAGAAAAAAAAAAAAAGTTAGATTGGGCCTCACGCAACAAACTGTGCTAGGACACGTTTTTGATTGTGTTGCGTCTGGGCTGCAGCGTATCAGATTCCAAATTAAACTATGATTAAATGATTAAAGTGCTGGCTCTCTTTAATCGGAGGGTGTTCACAGCAATGTCATGGGTTTCCAAGTCACAAGGAGTCATCACTTACCAGAAGCCTTTCCACTTCTGTCGATCTCTGCTCGTACAGCCAAAAGACAGGAAGCCCGGAGAAGTGTCATGGCATCACATGACACAAACTGGTGAAACAGCAAGCTCCCTGGACAAAAGACTGAACGAACACCAGAGACAAACATCAGCTGTCTGTGAACAGCAGACCCAAAACAGTTACATCATCAACTGGGAAGGGGTCATTCACGTCCAAGACCAAAGACAACAAAATCCTGTGAAGTCAGGCGACCAGCAGAGACTCCAATAAGCCATAGTTACAACATACTCCTCATAATAACAGCAGCATTGTTTTTGGATTCAATCAAGTGTTTGTGCATAAAGTGCAATATAAATAAGCTTGAGTTGAATAGAGTTCAGATATAATACGTTCATAAGCATGCTTTAGAGTTGCCTCAGGCTCAGGACAGACGCAGGCTAGCCGTGTCCCCCTGCTTTCAGACCTTATATTAAGCTAAGCTAACATGTTGCTGAATGTAGCTTCATAATAATAACAAAAAGATATGAGAGTTGTACAGAGCTTTACATCAAAACCCTCTGCAAGAAAGAAAATAATAATACTGTATTACTGCAATATTTGATTTTCAAATTCTTTGCAATCAAAGTCTGAAGTTCAAATCTTCTGCCTTGTTTCATCATCAGCTGGATTGAGGATATGAGAGTCACTTTGACTGTTAAGGCTCATTAAAATTAGGAGGACTACTATATGTCTAAAACTGATTTTTCACTGTTTTGACACATCTGATTTGAAATAAGGGCCTTAAAGTTCCACATCAGCACTTTCCTCATACAGACACGGTTTCATTTTAAATCCGGTGTGCCGGTGAAAAGCCAGCACAATGAAAATGTGTCACTGCCTTATTACTTTGTAAATGTACTGTCTGTACGCTTTATATAAATAATGAATGATCATAAATCCAAACGACAGTTCTAACAATGAAATATTAATGGAGTTGGAAAACAATGGCCTTTATGTTATACAGAGGAAATGCGGAGGAATGCATTCATATTGGTGCTCCATTCGAGTCACATATCATGAAGTAACAGAGCAGATTCAGGGGTTCTGTTCTCTTCTTGCTGGTTCTGAGAGAAGGACTTTATTGTTTGTCTACTTTCTTTTATGCAAGTTGGTAAAACAGTTGATTTCCAGTGATATTAGATCCAAACTAGGAAAGAGCAGCGTCAGACAGGTGTCATGATCAGTGATGATTAACAGAAGGTAATTCAATGAAGGGTTTCATAGATTAGGCTGCATAAGAAACGCATCACAGTAAGTTTCCTCAAAGCCTGTCACATCATTTAAAAGTCAGCTTTTTTTTTTTGCACAGAAATAAAAGCTGTGCAGGTTAGACTGAAAACTTAAAGAGGTGACAGAGAGGAATCCAGGGAGGAGAGAGAGGAGAAATCATTTTTTAGAAGGCCTGTGCTGAGATCAAGCAGAATTACCAATCATCATTCACCTTGAGATGTTTAGCCAGGAGCTGCCAATTTAATGAAGCTGGCTCGCTGCCACTTCCAATCCCCTAAAACACCTGCGTCACAGTTCGTCTTTAGAGCGGTGACTGTGAACATATGCAGCACAAAATAACTTACTGTTCTACAGTTTCATTTAGGAGACACTTTTATCCAAAGCAACGTACATTCACATACACATGAAACAGCCATCAGGCACAATGTGGGGTTCAGTATCTCACCCAAGGACACTTCAACACATAGCCTGCAGGGGGCAGGGATCAAACCACCAACTTCAGATTGGTGGAAAAACCGCTCTACCTCCTGAGCTCCACAAATGAATTGTTGTTTCACAAGCACGTTTGCAGCCACTTTGACACAGAGTTTCCATTGATTTAATATCTGGGCCTTAAAGTATCACCAGGTCAGTTAAAATGTTGGTGTACAAAAAGTACAAAATCACCTGTTGCCTCCCTCTCATAGCAGACATGTGGGTGGTTCATTTCTCCATGTGTTGGCATATGTCTTGTTAATGAGTACTAAGCATAAGGACAGATGAGGTTGATGAGAATGCCATTAGTTTAGTAATAAACCAGAATATTGAACACATTTGACCTGATAATTGTGCTGGATAAATGAATGTTCCCACTGTTGCTCAACCTAAAATAATACATATACAGTAGGCTGCTAATATAAAGCACATTATCTTAAAAGCATTAGTACGCTGAGATGTTTTTTATTATTTAAATGTCAGCAGTACCATAATGTTCGTAATAAGAGGGCGTCTGTCCTATGCTGTCATCATACAATGCAAATGTGAAAGTGGAATTGATTTATCACAGCACATCTGTGTACCTGGATGTCATCAGCTTTCATCCACCATCTGGCTGCCTTCAGATTACACACACACACACACACACTCCAGCAGCAACATCTCCGTCACACTCTTCTCCGTCCTCTGACTCTCTTTACGACAGCTCTGTTTTTGTCTTGATCCACTCCCGGTCCTCAGTGAGCCGAACCTCCAAGCCTCTGCACAACTGATCATTTAAAGCTGCCACCTGCCTGCAGAGATGTTCCCCATCAGCAGCTCAGGTTATACACAGCAGGTTGATCTCTGTCCCGGAACATGAACCAAGCATTGAATCCATCTGTTACCTCATCTACCCGCTCCATTCACCTGTGTCCTGTTTACCTGATCCACTGTGTGTCAGCTCATATCCTCATGACTGGTGTCCTCGGTCCACTAATAATGTCTACGTCTGAGCTCATCATTAAACTGTGCACACATTAACCTTCTCATTATGACATTTAAAACAATATACAGTCCAGATCATGATCATTGATGTGGCTAATCATTGCTCTCTGCACTGTGATGTCAGATGCCTGTTGGACTCAAAAACACATCAGATCGCTGCATAATTCAGTATCATATAAAGTTAAAGGGGCCCTGTGGAGTTTCCTAGTAAACAGACTGCTCACATTCACTGTTTCTCACCAAAACGCATTGTGTGTGTCTTCACTTCGATAAACATGTTAAATACATTTCATTCCTTATAAAACATTTTCAAAGATGATTACTGGAATGTATTGAATAATGCATTGTTTACATCCATGTTTACAAGCTTGCAGTCTTCCTCCTCACTGCTTTTGTAGGCTTATTACTGTGCTTCTTTTGTGTGTTACCACAACCGCCCATCATCCAACCGGCATCAAACTGCCGGCTCTATACAGACAAGCAAGGGTGTGTGCTTGCACATGCACAATACAAACAAAAAGCATTGCTCCATAATGTTAGTTTTGCTTTATATATACATTTATATATCATTTTCTTACTACAGCAAGAGGTTTAATACATAAAATTGAAAATATTAAAACATAAACATAATCATACCATCATTACAATGTGATGTCCAGTAAAGACTTAAAACAACCAAATTCACACTAAATAACTTTTTTTTTAAAACACTTTTTTAAAAATGGTATGTAAATGTAATATCATACCAAATCACCATCCAAATGACAAAGAAAGCATAAAGACAATGTATTTTTTAAAAAAGAATACCTTAACATTTTGTCACAAAGATCAGTCATATCCTCATTTGTCTGTTCAATATTAAGATGACTGCATGAAGACTGGAAACAGGCTGTTTTTTCCACCTGCCAGCATCTCTACACTTCACTAAGAAACATGAAGAAACATTTATTTAAACTATACAAAAACAAGAAAACAAGCAACGCAAAAAAACAAATCAGCATATTTTCCAAAATACAAAATTACTGAATTCTGCTGACTTCTCATCTTAACCTCAATATATTTTCATGTTTTGCCCCACTTACAAAGCACACCCACATGTGTCAGTGTCACATCACCTGCCAGACTTCCTGTATTGTCCTGTGCTACATGGGCAAAGAGACTGTCACCAGAAAAACACTGACTGTTAGTTACTGCGAACTGACTGACTGATGGGATGTATTATGCATCATGACTTTTGTAACATATTTGATCTTGTTGAAAGTAACATTTAGGCTATGATCTATGGATGGTGATATTAGTTTTTGATGGAGTGATGCACTGTTGGCGCTGGGCCTGCCCTTCCTGTTCAAAGGTAGCAGGCGCCCACAGAGAAACTGACAGGATATTAGAAGAGGAAGTTCAGTTGCAATCTGGCTTCAAGAAATTGGGTTAGTCTGGTCGGGCTGTTTACCTTTGGAGGTTTGATTAAAGCCAGCGTCTCCATGCATTTGTCAAGTGAAAATACATCTATGTATGTCCTTTATTTAACCAAGTAAAAGCTTCATTGAGATTAAAACATAAACATTTTTATAACAATAAACACAAGCAAACAGGTACAATTATTAAAATCATTTCAGTGAAAATCTAGGAGCAGTCTCAATGACCAAGAGTACTAATTTCTCAATCCTTTAAAATTGACTTCAGTTGTCTCATTGTAATCAGCTCTGACGGCTTCAGGTCCTCCTGTACATTATTCCCAGAAGAAAGGGCAGATACATATAAAATATAATATATAATACTCACATGTTGTAAACATTTCAATTTTAACCACTTGAACAGCTCAGCTCTTCAGATGATTAGATGTAAATGTAACCGGCGCCAGGTCTAGGGGTATCTGGGCCGGCAACATGTCATGCACAAGCACTGAAAGTACTGTGGATCAGTGGTGCGCTGGCTGTGGATCAATGAATAGACAAGTGACGTTAATATCTTGCTCAAGCCAGCGCCATTTTATTTCTCAGAATGACAAAAAATATTCTCTTTTATGCCAAAGATAAATAATTAGGACAATTACATTAAAATCAAATTGGGTTTGTTAAATTTCCGAAACATAAATTAATGAGAACCCAAAATACCACATTTACAGTAAAACAACAACTATTTGGACATAACTGCATCACAACTCATCACTCAACATATACTGTTTGCAAAAGTGCATATCATGGCGGCCTCAAACAACAAACGGCCTTAAAACAATACGAACAGCATAAACACTCTTCTCAACAAAACAGTTCATATTTAATTCATCTAACAACATTAACAAAACAATAACACATTTTAATAAACTGGAAATACATTTACCTATCTAAAACAATCACTATGAAGGCTACAGCATAGCATGATAACCTTGTTTCACTGCACGACGCATGCGAACTAGCATGTAGCTTGCAGAAACACACACTAAACACCAAAGCACTACACATCAGTCACACTCATCCTAAACACAGAAAAAGTAATTCCTCAACTATTCACGGTTGTGTGAACAAAACTTGAAGAATTTTAAAAGTGTTTTTTCACCATACCTGTGGATCAATGAATAGACAAGTGACGTTAATATCTTGCTCAAGCCAGTGCCATTTTATTTCTAACTTGCGCTAGTTAAGGCTTGAGAGAAGCTACTCTTAATCCACAGGAGCGCGCTAGCACCATCTACTGGTCTGGTGGAGTGAATCCACGGTGTGTTCAAGTCAGTCCGTTAGTACAGTTCGTTATATTGTTTTCTCAAAAAAATAAGGGGGTGCTTCGTTTCATAATGAATAAAAACATACAGCGTTTTTTTTTTTCAACCTATTACATAAACTTTTTGAAAGTTGCCTGACTGATTCATCTGCTTTCTGCTTCAACACCAACTGAAGTTGAGCCAGATGGGACTGAACAACATTACAAGCAAAGGGCTGATAACAGTGGGTGCAGGTTATTACTACAATTACTGCACATTAACTGACTGAAGATGATTGTTTTGATGTGTCTTTGTATTTTCCTTTCAATGAAGTGCATTACAAAACTGTAGAGATACATCCAGATGAAGAACTGTGATGTGGATATCACAAAGCCAACCTGTCCCCTTCTCTGTGTCTGAAGTGGAACAGGTGACCCACCTTGTGGTGAGAAGAGGGCACTGCACCACCACCACGCCCAGTGGTCGTGCTGCTGAATGCAGGACAAGCAGCCAAACATCAGACTGCATGTGTTGATTAGATGATGTTACAGAGGCACAAACGGTGGAGCGTCCACCCACTGTCACTGCTGAGTGCCTCTTCGTCTCATGATGCTGCGGCCCTTCTTCTCTCTCTCGTCCCATTTCACTCTCATTTTCTCTATTTTCAGCCCTTTTGTTCACACACACACACACCAAAGGGATATTTATAGTCCTCCAGCACCAGTCTATCTGTTGCTAGGATACCAGTCAGCTCAGACATGTAGTTTGTTTACAAAAATGAGTGTGTTCAAGATAGTGTCTGACACACACACACACACACACACACACGGGGGAGAGAGAGAGAGAGAGAGAGAGAGAGAGAGAGAGAGAGAGAGAGTCTTTCACAGTATCTCACTGCATCATTTCAAGTTGTCACAGTGAGACAGTGAGCACAGTGCACGCTGACAGCTGTCCAGGCCTCTCAGCAGCATCCTCTCAGTTACAGAGGAAGGAGGCTGCAGGGAACAAGGGGCTGCTCTTCGGGAACAAAGCTGCTCTGTCGCCCTCTCCTGGTCCAGAGTGACTCAGCAAGGAGTGCCACAGGAAGGCAGTCAGAAACTACAATAAAGCACTAATTTCACGTAAAGAAACATCTTTTGCATCGGTGCTAAGTTAGTTTATAGAGCTTTCACCATTGCATTTGCAAAATACCATATAGTGGGCTCTATTTAATAATCTTAATTTAATCCAATTTAATTTAATCCAAATCTCAGTTAATCCGTTATAGCCAGCTGTTCTGTCTGACCAATGCAGTAAGATGGTCAGGAGGAAGCATAGATATGCAAGATAATAATAATAATAATAATAATAATAATAATAATAATAATAACAGTAATAATAATAATAATAATAATAATAATAATAATAATAATAATAATAATATACTGGATAGCTTGCAATCTTTGAAAAGCTGTATTTCCACTATTAAACACTATTTTCAAAATACTCAAAGCTCTAATGACCAAAAAGAAAGAAAGAAAGAAAAGAAAAAAGGGGAAAAAAAGATGGTGACAGGAAATGAAATCTGGTGAATTTGTATTGAATTTTAAAGTTATAAAGGCATATAATGATGTTTCAATATTTTTTTATTTTAATACAGAAAAATGCTTTAAAATTTTGTCTTCAAAAAGAGCAAGGAGACATTTCTGATCTCTTTTATTAGGAAATACAGTTGCATCTTTTTTTCATGCAACAGGCAGAATATTTGTTTATCATGGTGTTTTGAGGAGCCTTTAAAGATTAATGTAAACATCCAGAACAGCGGTTAGTGTAGCTCTGTCTCCCACCTGTAATGATAACACATGAGAGGAACAAACCGTGGCTGGGACAGCGCTGTTGTAAATGTGTCTAATGCAAATACTTTAGAGACAGTTTGACTGAGAACTATCTGTTCACTGTACAGTATCTCAGAATACATTCAAATTACAGCCCATATTTAACTATTTAAGCTACACGTTGACATTTAAAGCCAAGTTGTAGTAATACATTTTGAAACATGAAAACATCTTTTCTGCTTTTTGCATAGACAAATACTAACAGATCTCTGCTTATAAATCTTTTTTTTTTTACCTTCACTTTGCCAGGTTTAAGTAACTGTGTGTAATCTTAATGTGACTAAAGCATGGTTCAAATCATCCTGATATTTTAAGCCTGGGTTGGTAAAAGAATGAGACAACCCCTGTGAAAACAACACTGTGCTGCTTTCAGCCCATTCACTCATAGAGGGGGGGCACAGTATACATAGCTGTATTTTCTGATACTTCCAACGGAGGCAAAGTTATTAGTTTTCAAATTCTGCACATAGTGGCTTGAAGGTCTATCACCTGGTTCAGTGCATGTGATGCTGAGTGGTTTAAAACAATGTTAAGTTTGTTCATCACTTCAAAACGGGAGCACCACGTACAGTTTAGTTCAGCTGTGGCTCTGTGATGTTAGACAGATAAAATCACAACACTGGGACTAGATGTAAAAATGTGTGTGAAAAAACATCCAAAAATTAAATTAGTATAATGAATAATATAAACAATCAGTAATAATATTGCTGTCATTTTTCACGTCATAGCTAATTGTGGCTCCGTGTTTGTGTGGTGTGTGTTTATTTTTTGCACTCATGAGGAACAGGAGACCCCCCCTCCACACACACACACACACACACCCTCGTGTCTTCGGTGGGCCGACAGACAGACAGACAAACAGACAGGCAGACAGACAGACTGGCTGACCGTAACACTGTAACCAATATACTAAAATACTGGACCATGCGCCGTTCCAAATTTGTCTTCCAGCCACGGGATCCCAGCGTCTGACCAAGAATAAACACTAACATCCAGGCATCTCCCCTGCCCTGTACTGTACTCCTGTGTGTGTGTGTGTGTGTTGTGTATCACAGTTAGAGATGCAGGGATGTCTGGCAGGAAGGAGGTTGATTCTCCGTCGCTGATGTAACCAGACTGGGAGAGTTGGGTCACAATGAGCCCACGTGCAGCTCTCTTTATGGAGCCGCCTGCTAATCCCGTCTGTTGCTAATGGTCATTTAATCCAAAACAGAGATATTAACTCTTTGTAGTTGCTGTCTGTGGCTCCTGTGAGCACCACAGGGCCTGCTGACCTCTCCCTGACCCTGTGCAACCCTCGCCACAGACACTCCAGCAGAGACTGTTTGCTGCTTCATTAACAGCACAGGAGAGGCAGAAAATGCGTCTTCCGAGTGCTGCCAAAATGCGCAAATAAAAAGTTCTTTGTGAAGCAAAAGAGGTTGAGAAAAGTAGATTGTATGACAGAGAGAATAAGATGTTGTACTGACAGTCTTATTGAAACACCCTTCCCTCATGCATGATGTATTTGCTCGATTAGTGCTTTGCAACGAGAGCAGAAATTGTTGTGTCGACGAGTCAGATGGCAGTTTCCAGCCCTGGTTTCCCTGTCAGAGTGACAGACAGTCGAGAAACTTGTAAACATCTCATTTCTGCACGACAGCGTGTTTGAACATTATTGAAGAGGAGGAGGTAACGCCCAGGTAGCAGCGCACACAAGGAGCGACAGATGAGAAGTCACTTGGTTGATGCTCTTTTCTACACACATCAAGGAGATGAGTCGAGAACGGTGTCTTCACACACACACACACACACACACACACACACACACACACACACACTGATTGTCTCAAGTCAGCTGTGTGTCGCTGTAGCATCATTAGCCTTTCTGTGTTCCTGTGTTATTGATGTGTTTTAAATATTTATCAGGCCACTTCCACAGCAGCAGCATCTTCTCAACCAACAGACAAAGCCAAGATACTTGTGCATGTGTCCTGGAATAAAAATGAGGAGGAACAATAAATCTATGTGATGTAGGACAGCTTTTCTCTTTTTTTTTTCTTGTTTTTCTTTTTCTCAAAAACAGAGACTTCTTGTCTCAGGGAACTTTTGTTGCCACTTAATGTGCGGGAAAATACAGTCAAATGTAGAGTTTGTTTCTTGGGTTGCTGGCAGCACTCTTTTTTCACTTGCTCATAGATCGGACGTTCATCATGGTGCAGCTTGGATACTGATCTGGCTTTTTACAGTGGAGATCCTCGGGTGCAGTAGTTGGAGACGGTGGAGGCTCCTGTTCAAATGTTGAGCTGCAGCTGTGTGTGATAACTGAGGAAGCTGGGGCAGATTCAGTTCGTAAACTTGAGGATTTAAACATGAGAACACTGCTTTATTTTGTCTTTAGTTGTTTTTCAGTCTTATTCAATTGACTTAAAAACAAACAAACAAACAAAAAAAAAACATTGGTTTCCACAACGATTATTTTTGATATTGATTAATCTTCTTTCTTTTCTCCCGCTCCTGTCTCCCCTGTATTGTGTTACTGTCTTTATGTTTCTTGGACGAGATGTAAACTGAAATTGTCAATTTCCCAGAGGGAACCTCCCAAAGGGATTAATAAAGTACTGTCTTGAGTTTGTCTGTCTTGATTAGTAATTTATTCATTTAGTTGAAACACAGTGGAAAAATGCCCATGACTACATATTTTTTCCAGGATCCAAATCTATCAATAATTAGTTTTGTCTGACCAATTTTCCAAAACCCAAAGACATTCATTTAGAATCATATAAAACAGACAAAAGCATATCCTGTTAATTTGCGGAACAGGAAACAGTGAATATAAAGTATCTTTTCTTGAATAAAAAAAATTATAATTATAAATAACAAAACAATCAATTTGATTTTTTTTCTCCAAATTTTTAGTAGTGTTTTGTGTACATTAAGTGTCCATAAATGACAAAAGACAAAATGAAGAAAACAAAATTGGAAAAAAAAAATTTAATTAAAGAAATCATGCTTTAGTCTGAGAGCAATAACAATAGAGTGCATATAAGTGTTATAGAAGAATGTGGATTGGATAAAAAAAAAAGTAGGGATTATGTTGATTTGCATGCATGTTGGTGTATGTAAGTGAGTGTGTTTCAAACACACACACACATACAAAAGGAAGCTGGAGAAAACTAATATGATTATAACTAATATGCAAACAAAGTTATAAACCCACTTGGGCAATTTTTGACCTCATGGTGGCGCTGAACGAAATTTTGGGGTCAACAAAATTATCACCATTTAACTTGTGGGGAGCATGAATCCAAAATCCATTCAGTAACATGAATCGACCATTTTAAGCAATATTTCAGTCCAAAATGGCTGACTGCCACTACACACATGTCATGAGAAAAGCTTTTCCAACCTTCTTTAAATGTCACATTTGGAGAGACTGGCATTTTCACCAGATAGCCACAAAATGACGTTTGAAGTTCTGGGACAATGTGAATTTTTAATATAACTAATGGATGGTAGATACAAGGCCTCTCAGCCCCCCATGTGCCAGGGTTGGTCTGAAGCTCTCTTCTGTGCAGTAATCCATCATTGATGTCATTAATGACACTGCAAATTTTCACATCATTTAGGAGGCATCAGTGCATTTGTTCTCGCAACTTGACTTACAATAAATTTACAGACTCAAAAAAGTTATCAAACCTGTAACTTATAGATGATTCTTAGCACATCAGCTGTTTAGAAGAGAAATGAGACACAGCCATGTTACACAGAGCAGAGAGGACCTGCATCCACTGCTTTCAGACAGTGTTTCAATTTGTGACTCACTGAAATTCTTAAGATTTGTCCATGACTTTGTATTATGTTTAAAAATGTAAAAGATTAAACTGTCAAAAGGTTATGAGTCAGGCAGCAGGAACTGGATAATATGAAATCCCCCAAAGTACAAAAGGTTGACCTTTGGTTTAGTTTCACAGAGGACGACCTGCAGCTCCACTCTGAACAAGTGAACAATGAAAAATAATTTACGGCCATGACTTGCATCAGCACAGTGGAGACTGCTGCTGCTGCTCCGCATCGTTGCCTCCACTTCCTGGAGCTTCACAACTCTGAAACAGCAACATGATTAAGTTTAACTAGAATAGTCCCACTAAATTCAAACCAGACTGAACAAGACCAGGCTATACAGACCAGGATGTAACCAATTGAATTGTGATTATTGAGAAACTGTTTATGGATACAATTTCTGAACCAGAGGTATTTGTTAATCCAAACAATTTCCAGCTACTTTGGGCTACATATTGCAAAATTATATAAAAATGCAGTATCATTGAAGAGACAAACTGTCTATAGATACATGTATTCAAAAAGGACAGTTCACAAATTTATGTCACCTCAAAGTACATTCTGTTATATCAGCCAACTGTTAAACTAAACAAACTAGATTAGACTGCACTAGACTTGGCTGGTAATTAACTAAAAATAAATTCTAAATTAACTTAAACTCTATATAAAATTCAAACAAAACACGGGTCAAATAAACCCTAAAAAACTTACTTTACCTACTTAAACAAAAGTGAGTTAAGCCTTAATTAAGCCTCCAGCTAAACAAAAGTAGAATAAAACAAATATTGAATAAACAAACTAAAAAGTCAAACTAAACTTCCCACTTGACTTGACAGTAAGTGCTGTGAGTGGAGGCTTTAAAATGACATGAGGTGAGCCGTGCTCAGTGTGCTGTGTGAAGATGAGCCCAGACTGCGTGTCAGAGCTGTTCGCCATGAACCCAAGATTATCTGATTAATTAATGAACCTTTTACTGCATCACCAGCTACTCTTGTTAATCACCCATGCACTGTTTGGCCTGCAGCTAACACACACACACACAAACGGGCAGTCTGACGCAGTAAAACAGTGAGTTGTGTGTCATCCTCAGGCCATCTGAATGGGAGAGTTTGGCAGGAATCAATGAGATGGGCGTCATATAAGGAGTGTTTCTTTTCATCAAAAAGGATTCAGAGCATATGTTGTAGCCTGAGGCCTCATTTCAAGCCCTAAAACCCTTATTAGGATGAAAGGTACTGATTAAAACACAGATGAACCAGAGGTAGGACAAAAATGTTTTACACACTTTAAAGAAAAGCAGGTGCCTTATTCTCAGTATTGATGCACAAAAATACTAGATATTAGAATCACTGAAATCAACAACCTCCTAACAGGTCTCTGGTAGTGTGTATAACACATAATTATATGTGTAACTTCTTCTATCTTCCTTTTGTCTCTGGGGATCTTTGATATAAACATACGTTTCACTAGTTAGTCCCTCCACATACACACAGACAGCCTCACAAACACCAACAAAACAAACAACAAAACATGTCATGACAGAGACACACTGCAAGAGAATGTACACACACACACATACACATGCACAGACACACACATACACTTTCCTGCAGGTTCTTGTTCATAGCTTAATTAAGATCTGTGTGGGTGATTATGAAACTCCCTTGGAAGTCTAATAGTTGTATTTACTCTCTCTCTCTCTCTCTCTCTCTCTCTCTCTCTCTCTCGCTGTGTGTGTGTGTGTGTTGACTAGAAAAGAGCTGCGCTGCATTACAGGGGCGTGTTTATATCCGCCTGTTCATTGCATAATCAAACATTCATTCCTCATTATTTTGCAAGTGCCAATATGTCTCGGCTGTGGTGCTATAAATTTTAATTGTCTGCCTACAAGTATGTGTGTGCGTGTGTGTGTGCTAAAACTTTACTAATACTCATAGCACAGGTTGAAATATATTTTTCCCTTAAATGTTCAGTGATATTCATAATGACACTATTCTGCTCCACTGTGTGAATCTATAGCCGAGCGCTCTGGCCTTTTGTTGTTCTAATTCCCATGAGTTCACAAGCAGACATTTTCACTTGTCATAGCAGGACGAGCGCAGATGAAAAATATTTCATTTACAATGGCTCAGTTCCATTTCTAGTGAGCCATGTGAGTGAGCCAGCATGGAGAACATCAGAGCCCTGGAACCGGCTCACCTAAATGTCATGCAGTCATTGTTAATGTTATCAGCAACACCTGTGCTTTTCTTGCTATGACAAGTCTACTGTGAGAGAGGACCAGTGTCTCACAATGACAGGGCTGGAAGAGGTATTCACATTGTTTACAAAGGCCAGAGCAGTAATAACACCAGATACTGTGTTACACATCAATGTATTGTAGTAAAACTCTGTTATCTAATCTATCTAATCTTGTTACATGTTTCTTATAGAAATAATGATTATAGACACTTTAACTAGATGCAAAAAGTATCATCAGCAAAATGTACTTAAAGTATCAAAGTACAAAAGTAGAGAATAATGGACCCTTCCAGTGTGTTTATTGCTGTACCTACATTATATTACTGGATTATTATGACTGATTCGTTAATAGGGGTAGTTTTGTCTATAAAAGTTCATCATCATAGTCTAGAAACTGATCATATGTTTTGTGTGTAGATTACGAAGTGAAGTGTAAAGAAGCATTAAATTGTAGCTTCATGTAATTCTAAAATTTATCCGAAGCTAAAATGAAGCTTCAGCAGACTCAGGTAGTTAAAGTGAGTAAAATGTCCACATTGTGTAGTCGTTCCTCCACCACAGCCTGGCAAAGAAACACAGTCTGATGAAATACAAGAGAGAATGTTACATTCGACAGACCAACTTTGGAAGATCTGCAACTTGCTCTGGCTAAATCAGGCGGCTGACTTAAAAATGTGTATCTATCCTTTAAATAGAAACACCCAAATACCTCAAAACTGTTGAGTATGATGCTTGTGTATGTTTCCATGATTGAAAAACAATAATATAAAGAAGGCAATAAATTCATTTGTACGACTGAGCACATTCCTCAAAATGTCAGTAGGCCCATAAAACGACTGAAATTGTTGCTGAGATTTGAGCTGGTTTAAAGTGATAGCAGAGTTACTGTCCTGCTTCACAGAGTGGTTAACTTTACAAACTGACTCTTATTTTCTCACGACACGCCTGAATGAATTTATTCACTTATTCTGTTTAAAACAGACTAAATACATTGCTTAACCTGTTCATCCGTTTGTAATCACTTCAAACATTTCTATAGTAACATAACATGTGGACATCTTTCTCAAATCTTCACCAACTTTTCTGGAGGATTTTAAGATTATTGAAGGATTTATTTTATCAGTGAAACACAAACAATGCCCCACCCCCTTCTCTCTCTCTCTCTTCCTCTTCCCCCCTTTCTCTCTCCCCCTCCCTCTCTCTCTCTCTCTCTCTCTCTCTCTCTCTCTCTCTCTGTCTCTGTCCCTCTCTCTCTCTCTCTCTCTCTCTCTCTCTCTCTCTCTCTCTGTCCCTCTCTCTCTTCTTCTCTCTCTCTACGCGCGCCCCCCACCCAACCACTTCTCACATAAGGATCCTATAAAGTTTCTTGGCTCATGACGCATGCGCAGTGGCAGCCCCGAGTAGCGTGTGTAGTAGTATTATTATTGTGAATGGGGGTGGTGGTGGTGGGGGGGTATTTTGGGTGTACAGTCACAAGAGCGACTCGACGGAGCCAGGAAGTAGACTGTTGATGCTTTCAAGTGCTTGCGGAATTGTCGTAATTTTGAATTTTGACAGCCGCCACAGTGTTACAAAGAAGAAAACAGATTAAAAGCTCTGTAGCTATATCAACAACTGATGGCAACATGAACAGACGACTTTTGGGCTGTTGATACATGTCTCTAATTATTGTTTGTTCCATTTTTTGATATCTGTTTGTTTAAGTTTTAGAAGCAAGATTACGGCATTTTACAGTCTACTGCAACAAGCATCTTTTATATCTATTTGGAGTTTTTAATTTTTTTTTTCTTGCTGTAACAGCTGCAGCTTTTGATGATGATCCACAGATAAAAATGTGAATTAGGCCACATGCCAAAGAGGAGATTTCCTCCATTGGCACTGGAGCACAAAACAGCTCTGAGTCATATGATTCATGACTTTAATCAAAGCAGCCAAATTATAAGCTACAGGCCCACTTCTGTAATCCTTCGTGCTTTGTGCCTTATTTGTGTCCCAAATCTCTTGAACGCACGAGTAAATGCCGACAGGAGGAGGAGCACTTGAAGGCTGCAGGTAGACTGGAGACGCAGACAGGGAGCGCTCGTTTGTTGCCACTTGAGATCAGAAAGAGAGAGAGAGAGAGAGAGAGAGAGAGAGAGAGAGAGAGAGAGAGAGAGAGAGAGAGAGACGGTCAAACTGAGCCCTATCGCGGTGGGTCACTTAATAAGAGGCATTTGTAGCCGGAGAGGAGCCGCAGTCAGAGGCGGATCATCAGAGTAAGAACAGCACATTGCTCCACACAGACACGGAAGAGAAGTGAGGGACGGACGACACACACACTCACCCACACGCGCACAGTGTAACTTTTCCTCTGCGGGATCATTGTTTTCAACAAAGGGACGCTCGGAAGAAGTGAAGAGAGTGTGCGTGAAGATGCCGCGGGTAGTCCCGGACCAGAGGAGCAAGTTTGAGAATGAGGAGTTTTTCCGCAAGTTGAGCAGGGAGTGTGAGGTGAGCGAGCACACTGGATCCAGCCTGAGACACGGCGGAAACACACACACACACACACACACACACGCAGAGTGAGGAGGCGAAAAGCATGCTGGAGGATTGTTTTACTTCACACAGGTTCCTTCTACAGTCAGATAACGATCCGCCAAAAGGCAAAAAAAATCAGAGCCTAGAAAAGTGCTTTGAATAAGTTGTTTCACTTCTGCTCTGGTTGTCTGACGATGAGCAAAATAGATATTTAAAAGTCTTTATAATTTACCCTTTTATTTGTGTTTTTTTATTTATTTATGCTCAAATTAATCTAAAAAGTATTTTCCCTATGTGATAAATAGATTTTTGAATTATTCTTTGAAGAGCGGACAGAGAATGATGCCCTTTGCCTTAAATCAAAATTCCTGTGGCTTCTCTTCAAATTACAGCCTACTGCTGGCATTGAGCATCACCATTCACTGTCAAGCAGCCCCGTTTGGATAGGTTTTCTGTCCCAGTTCAAACACATTGAGTATACTCAGAGTTTAATAAATACAGTATATGTAGAGAGAGAGAGAGCATCCAAAGTTTGTGTTTTCTTCTCATTGTAGATTAAGTACACTGGCTTCAGGGACAGGCCCCACGAGGAGAGACAAGCTCGCTTCCAGAACGCCTGCAGGGACGGACGGTCAGAAGTCGTGAGTGCAAAACTAAATATGTCGTCTTATTCTTTTGCCTTCTGCCTGAAAAACAAGAGGACAATGTATGCAAAAACAGCAAGCACGTGTGTGTTGATGAGGATGTGAGATATGTGGTTTTGAGGCACAAACACACTCAATCTCAAGGTTGTCCCCATGTGAGGGGACGGTGAGAACAGTGAGATCAGTTCACAGTGTAGATACAAGTGTTCAGTGTGTGTGCGCGCTGATGTTTTCATGTGCCCTTGTACGAGGAAGTAGACGTGTTATCAGACATGCAGACACACCAGGCTTAACTTCGCTTACAGGCTCATGACTTCTTCCCTCTATATTCTGCAGCTGCAGTCATCATTGTTTCAGACGCACTCATTAACGCCTGTTATCACACACACGTTATGGTTACAACAAACACTGGTAGGGCTGTAATTTGGGGCCTAAAATTGGTCACCTAATGTAAACATCACCTGTCATGTCTAATTTTGGCACATACAGTAAACATGGTGTGAATGAAGCAGATATGAAACAAAGAAATGCCTGTATGTCCAAGACAGAGCCCTCAAAATGTTTCATGTTTTCTGAAACAAGGATCTGATAATTGATTAAATACTTATCTCTTAAAAAAAAGTCAAACATCCCCTCATTGCTGATTCTCAAATGTGAGGGTTGGCTCCTTTTTTCGTCTGATGTGACAGTAAACTGAGTCTCTTTGGGGATTTGGACTATTGGTCTAACTAAACAAGCACCTTGAAGATCAGGTTTTAAGTAATTGTGACAAGTGTTTTTCTTCTTTTTTGGACATTTTATACACCAAACAATTAGTAAAGATGCAGATGAATCAGTACTGAGAAGTAGTCCTATTTATGTTGAGACTTTAGCTCATGTGTTGATTTAAGTCCACGCTCTGTTGTTGGTGTTGTGTTAGATTACACTGAAAGGTGTTTCTCCTCATTCAAGGAGGAGCGGCCAGCGGGTGATTATTGCTGTATGGAGCTAGTCTGTGGCAACAGTGGAAGCGTGTCAGCGTGCTGAGTCTGTCCCCCTCCATTTCCAAACCACACTTCTCCTCTAGCTGCGTCTTCAAGTGCATCCGATCACATGCCCAATTTAGAGATGGATGCCTCTCAAAAGCAAATGGGCTGATGTGAACTCTTAGTGAACTCAAACAACATCTAACCATGCGAAACCACAGTGTAAAATATAGTCCGCTACAAGTAAAAAATACAACTTATTTTCAGAAGAATTTCTGGCTATTTCAGTCAGGGAGATACGTGTCCTTTACTGCTCTGCAGAGGTGGACTAATTTTTGCTAAGAGCAAATGAACCCATGTGACCTCTTTTGTTTTCTTTCAAAAATACAGGGCATAGCATTTGTAATGAGCAGTATTATGTCATTGCTGCACGCTTACAGTGTCAAGTCTGTTTGAAACTTCCTATTAAATGATGCCCTCAACAAAAGGTGAAGTCAGGTGAAAAGTGTTGGCACAAACACACACAAACACGGTGCAACTTCTGCTGTCTTAGTCATCCTCGAGGTATTTTTCACAAACATGCCGTCATCATGGCAGGAGGGCGGGGCGGCGCGGCGCGGGGGGGTACATCTAGTTTTACCATCTTTTAGTGGGACTTGATGCGGCCGTCTGTCTGTCTGTCCTCACTGTATTTATAAGCCTCTTCTGCTGTGAGAATTGATGGCCACAGTTTTAATGGTTTGATGGCAGGCGTGACATCATGTTGCTGATTTATCTATCGGCCAGAAGCCGCTAAAGACCTTCTGCTATTTTCATGGTCAGTGTGAACAACTATCCGACACAATGAGACTCGAATGTGCTGTCAAGGGCCACTTTTTTTTATAGATGAGACAGATGAAGAGAGAGCAAATGGACTGTAAACTGTGGACAATTTATTAGGTTAATATTGAATTCATGTGATTTTCAAATTTTCAAAAATGCGTTATGAATTGTTGCCTCTCTTGGATGTTTGAGCTTCACTGTGCAGTCTGACACTAGAAGACGCATTCATCTGTACTTCACTTGAATCTGAGTTTAATGTGCACATAAATAGAGTTTTCAGTTCAATAGGAGACATCTTGTGTCAGCAGTTAAACTTTTGAAGTGTTTTGCATATTGTTGGATTCTGGATTTTCAATGTCAGAGCAGGGGGAGATGTAATTTTAAGATTTATTTGTGGAAATATCAGACACAGTTTATCATTCCTGGCAGAGTATTTTTCTATCTTAAAACATGGCTGGAGTGGATCTTCAAAAATCTTTATCCCCTTCAACACTGCTTTCTCTCTCCAGACAGATTCTGATAAACATCTTCTAATTCATTTTACCACATATGTCAGTCTGGGAACACATTGTTAATTAGCCAAGTAAGTAAATAAAAAAGGCCTGTTAAAGAGAAAAATAAAAGACAAGCCCTTTGTATTAAATATTTACAATATTAATTTAATCTTTTCCAACTTCCAGTAGAAATACTGTCAAAATATTTTTCTTTTCATGGTTCACAGTTTTACATTTTTTCATGGTAAAAATAAAATGAATCTCCAAGCCTCTGTATATTTTGCATGTTATATTTGATAATAATATAATGGTTAATAATACAATATTTAAACAATAAGAAAAACAACACATAATTCAAAAAGGACCACATGGAAACTTCTAATTTAACCTTTTATTAAACATTTTAAGGCTTATTTTCTGAATTGTTTTTTCAATATACAAATCATGAAAAATGCCAAGTGAGCAGCTGTGTATTTCTAGAAATTCCTAAACATCACACACGCACACAGATGTGTAACTGCAAACACAGGGTGGCTCTAAAATGTTTGGGATTGATCTGATAAATGGGACAATAACTCAAAGTAAATTATCTTCAGCTCAGCTCATTAGAGATGAGTCGCTTTCTCAACTAGTATTGATTTTCATGCTGCACTCGTCTTCTCTCTTCCAGCTCCTCTCCCATCTCTCTCTTTCTCTCTTTCTTTTCTTTCATTTCCTTCACTCCACTCTCTTCTTCTTTGTCTCTATTCTTCATCTTTTCATCTCTCTCTCTCTCTCTCTCTCTCTCTCTTTGTCTTTCTTTACATTCATCACACTGTCTTTGCCACCGTTGTCCAGTTTTTCTTCCTCTTCCTCTTTCTCACGTCCTCCATTTCTTTGCGCTTCCCTCTCTTTTTCTTGTCCTCCTTTGTCTCTCAGTTTCCCTCCATCTCTCTCCTCTCTCTGCCTCTCCTGCCCCCCTTTTTCCTCCCGCAGTAGTAGGCAGCAAATGAGTATCAGATGGTTGTAATCCAATACTTCAAATACAGCAGAAATGATGACTCGGGTGTTCTTTGAGCTCTTGTTTCTGCGAGTGTGTGTATACACTCTTGTGTATGAGGGGCATTTTTTTACTTTTAGTGTCCATCTACACACTTGGTCATTTTCAGTTTTCTTCTCTCTTAATTTCCCTCTCTTCCACCGGCTGCTGTTCTCTCAGTCCGTTTCCCTCTCTGATGAGGGACAGATTTGACAGGGTGCATAATTCATATGCTTCCAGCTCAGTCGAAGCCCTAATGCCCTTAGTATTGATCTGTCTCAGCAAACACAACACATCACACACACACACATACACACACAAAGACGATAGACACACACAGAGCTACGCTTAAAAAACAGACATTTTCTAACTTGATTTTCTGCCTCTCTCTAATTCATTGCTTTCTGACTGCAACAGAGAAATGCCTTCTATTGATTTTCATTTTATTTGTTTCTGTGTGTGTGTGTTTGTGCTTGTGTGTTTGTGCAGGCTTATTGTGGTAGGAATGTCTCCCATTAGAGCAAGAAGCCATTTTACAGAAATTAAAAAATGCAAAAAGCTACATTATGATGTGATTGTGTGTATGGAGAGAAGGCAAGTGCTTCACTTTGTGTTTTTGTTCTGCGAGGAAACAGACAGAGATAGGAGGAAAAGAACAATATGTGTGCGGTCTGTTAAACTTAAGGAGTCTTAGAGGCTTAGAGGCAAATACGACATTTAAACTTCAGAATTTCTGCTGTTCAATTTATGCAACTTATTCAACTCATGAACCCTCTGAAAGAACTTCTATGAAACTCTGATAACTGCATGAACTTAAAAAATAAAATAGTGTTTCAAAAGATCAATCATGGATAAAATTATGTCTGAATCTGCTTCTTTGTTAGTTATATTTATGATATTACAGGGCCGCTCTAAAATGAAAATGTGTGAATTTGGTAGACTTGTGAGAGACAGAAAGAAAAGGGAAAAGATTAATTAAATGATTAATTGATCAACAGAAAATTGATGTTAAACTGTGAAATGATTGATAATCCATAAATCATTTTGAGTAATTTTTAAAGAGAAAATAAAGCCAGTTTCATGTTTGATCCTTTCAAAAACAGTTGAAATAGTTAAAATTTTAAGTAAGTTGAAGCAGTTAAATAAGAAATTTGCTGCTTTTCTGTTTTATATAATTTTGCACTGAATATTTTTAAGTTTTAGATGTTGATCCATTATAAAATGGGTGATGTCTCTTGAGGGATTTTGTCAGAATTCAAAGCTCCCCCAGAACCACAAAAGGCATTATCCAGCTCTTTCTCAAGGCTGTTTAATATTTCCCATAATAGTGAGCTGACTCTGACTTTTTGTAAAATCAGTGGAGTGCAGTTGTACCATGAATAAAATGTAATGTGAGAGAGTCATTCGTGGTGCTGAACCCAACCCTTCTCTGCAATTTAATTCGATGCTTTTAGCTCGTTGTTTTAAGCCATACATCTGACTGCATTTGAGTCTCACAGTTCTCGGTAGTTTTGGTGGAGTTGGTGGAGATCAAAATGAAACTGAAATTCCAGTGAATTTCGAACTTCAATCATAACAATTTCAATGACCAATGGCATATCAGGGCTGTCTTTGGGAGTTTATTTATCAAATCTAGCACCTAGAAATCACTTGATGCAGCTTTAATTTTTTATCTTGATTATTGTCTTTACTGACTTTATGCTCTCTCTCTCTCTCTCTCTCTCTCCCTCTCTTTCCAGGCCTTTGTAGCTACAGGTACAAACCTCTCTCTCCAGTTCTTTCCAGCCAACCTGCACGGAGATCAGAGGCAGGTTCCTACAAGGGACTACGTCGACTTTGAGAGAGAGACAGGAAAGGTAGGACAAGATATCTGCCCATTTACTTAACCACACACACACACACACACACACTTCTCTCTTTTGCCCTCCACCTCTTACAAAAGTCATATGTTCTAAGTTGTAGCATAGAGGCTGATTTTCTGATTAAATGTGTCCAAAATGCATCCTCGACCCACCACAACAACTACTGACCAAATCTCTTTTTTCAAAATTAGTAGGATTTTGAACCATCTTTGCCATTTATCTCACGTGACTGTGCATGATTCATCTGACTCTGTTTTTGCATATGACAATGTGAAACTCAAACTCTAAAAACAGCAAGGAAAAAAAAATAGGAGAAACACATACATGTCTGTCTGCTCTTTGGTCTCCTGTTCCTCTTTTATTTTATGAAATGAAATTGGCAGCCCAGGCAGACTTCCATACAAAGGCAAAACATCATGTGAATGTATGTATGAGTGCAAATGCTGAGTTTCATCCTCCTGAACATAGACAGATTGATTTGTGTGTCAGGTTATACACAGGTCCACCAAGATAAATTGAAGGGATTATTTTGTCAACTCCCAAAAAAGAGGTGAAATGACTGTTGGGCGTCTTGTCAAATAACAGTAAGTTGATGAAAAACATTCTGTGCTCGTGCTTGATCAACATCAAAGTTAAGAAAGAGCTCAGGAGATGTGAGTTTGCTGCTGTCATCAAGGTGATATCAACAGGACTGTACAATGCAGCGGCTGCTGTGTTTATGTGTATGTTAATTGTCTCCCCTGGCGCTAAGTCTGGACTTTGTGTGTGTGTGTGTGTGTATGTGTGTCAGAAGGCCCTCCACGGACACTGCCTAGCTGAAATGAATGCCGGCTGGCGGCTCATTAAAAATGCATTCTGAGGAATCGATGGACCTCCATGCCCCAAGGCTGACGGACGAATCTCATGCTGTTAATTATTTAACACAAATGCCCTGATGGTTGGGAACAGTGTGTGTGAGTGTGTGTGTTTGTGTGTTTGCGTTGATGGGTGTCAGGCATTTTGCAGAAGAAGAGTTTCTGATGTGGTGTGTGTGTGTGTGTGTCAGACAAAGAGAGAAAGAGATGGTATGCATGTGTATGGCAGTGACAGAGAATTTGTGGTTGTGTGTGTGTGTGCGCGCGTGTGTGTAAGACGATACCTTCTCCTTTGTCACCTCAATGGTGCTCACAGATCTATGAAGTTTTAATGAGGCTGGGCTCGTCAATGTAAAGCAGTTTCACAGTGGTTCTGTAGAACTGAAGCCAAGCGTTCACACACACACATGCAACCACACACACGTCTGAGGATCCAGAGAAACCTGCTGACAGTCCATTCTTTTCATCCATATTCATGTATTTAACTGAAAAACACGTCACAATATACCAGCAGAGCAACTCGCAAGAGTAGACTCACAACAAGTCACTGGAGATTGCTCAAATGCTCTTTTCATGCAGCTCCAACAAAAAACACAAGTCTAGGGTTTCAGTCTTTACTTTTATGTAATATTCATTTATATTCCACTTGTATAAAAAAGAACAGGCGAGCACAGAATGTGGTTTCCTGAGTGCAATATACAAAAAAAAAAAAAAAAGATTGTTTAAAAAGAAAGTGGACAACTTCCCTCAGTTGTTCCAATGCAGAGCCTTTAATTGTGTACTGTGTGTACATTTTCTGCTGTGTTGCTCTACCGCGATACCGGCTTTCAGTTCACACACACCCACACAAAGAAAAAAAACACGCACACACACACACACACACCCAGCCCTCGGGTTCCTGTCGGACCTCCCTGTGGAATACCGCTGTCAGGCCAAGGCAGAGATCTTGTGTACGTTGCAACTTCTTCTCTTAATTACTGTCACAGCCAAACTACACACACACACACACACACACAATTATTTCTTTTAGTTTTTATATTTATTGCTTCCAAAATGTTCCATAGCACCTAAAGTAGTTGAAAGAAAAATTATTTTTTTGAACTATTCATTTTATCATAGACATACTTTTACTTTTGATACATTTTTTGATTCATTGCTTTTGATCAATGGCATGTACAGAGTAACACTGAACATAAACATGTCTGTGAAGGTTCATGAAGGTTCAAAGTCATCCAGGTCATGGTATTCAGGTAAAGGATGAATCAACTGGACTTGGTTGTAGATTGTTGAGGACGTTGCACTTCTCATCCTAGCGGCTTCTTCAGTTCCATAAGCTTCTGGATGGCTTGTCTTCTTGAATCTGTCCAGTTGCAGCTGATTCAACTCTTACTTGAACTGAGCATAAATGTGAATAACAGGGCAAAAATAAAGAGTTTTTTGTCGTCAGTCAGGGATGAGACAGTAGCTCTAGGATTCAGACAGAGGTACCAGGTTACAGTTTTTGCCCCTCTTTCTTTATTTTCATGACTTTTCCTTCCATATTTTCTTTCTTTCCTTCTTCCTGTGTTTGTTATTCTTGTGGCATTTTATATGAACATCCACACTCCTCCTCCATCCCTCCCTTCTTCCCTCTCTCCGCTCCTTATGTTGTTTGCATACATCCCCCACTCCCCCCCATTTAACCTCCTCTCCTTCACTCGCTCCTGTCCTCCCTCCGTCCGCTCTCCCCCTCCGCTCCTCCCGCCATCATTTCCAAACACCGACAGTGCCAAACCCAAAGAGTAGCACAGCCAGGTTAAACTTGGCAGCTGAATACAATGTGTGTGTGTGTGTGTGTGTGTGTGTGTGTGTGTGTGTGTGCGCATGAAAGCCGGAGAGAGAGAGAGTAGAAGTACAGGCTCTCAGTGTCGTTGCAGGCTAATGGGAGCCAGCTGTGGACGAGGTTAATTTTAGCATTAGCAGCTAACGTGCTAGCAGGCATTAACCCGGCCCCTGGCATGAAGCATCAGCAGCTTAGCAGCCGCCTTTATGGCAACAGGCCGATTTTGTGAGCATTAAACACTCTAAAATGAGCTGAATTTGAAAATAGGATACCACTGTTTCCACACAGGCTGACAATGGTACAACCTGTAATAGTTTTCAATGTCGCCCCCGTTAGCAAGACTCATGCTAACTTTGCATCTGTGTGGCACTCAGACCTGGACTAACTACGATGTGTTAAGTGACTAGTTGGGCAGAATGGAGGACAAGAACACAACAAACATTAGTAAGAACTTGTTTGAGGTGCTACATTTAACTAATTTAGTTGTGAATTCTGGTATCTCCTTTTTCCCCATAAGTAGCTTTAAGGTTGAAAAGATCATCTTTTTGTAATCGAATGGAAATTAATGAAAACCTTATTCAGACATATGGATGGTCTTCATTTGGAAATTCATCAGTTCTTCGAAGTTAGATGTTTTATCTCTCATACTGCAGCCGTACACACTGTACCAAACTGTGAGAGCACATCATTTTTATCATCACTGAGATATATTTCCCTTTAAAATACTGCTCTTTGTGATTTTACCTCACCTCCCTGCCCTTCCTGTGTTGCTTTAACTTCACGTCCCTCTTTTTAGTGCAATGTTTTTCATTTGCTAGTTCAGTGGTTCCCAACCTTTTTCTTAGGATGATAAAAATATTTTCAGGGCCCCCTACTTACATGCACCCACATAAACACGCTCTCACACACGACCTTTGCTTTGCTTTTTGATACATTTTCTGTAATAATTAATACAGAACTGTGACTTTAGTTTTTGACATCTCACCGAAAAAATCCAAACAAAGATCACTTCTAAGAGTGGAAGCCTTCAAGGTGACTGCAGCATCTTCTAATTTTATATCTAACAGTTTTCAATGCTTTCAGTAGATTTTCTCCAAATTTCCTCTCTGCACAGGAATGTCAAGTTACTAACTCTCTGAGAATAAACAAAGACCTGCACATAGAGATTTGCATATTTTTTTTGTCTTTGTTTTGCCAGTTGTGAGGTTTGCTTTAGATTCATTGTCTGCTTTACTTTTACCTGGAGGTCCTGACACTAACTTCTCCATGCTTTGCAGGCATGCAGATTTGTTTACATCTAGCCTCACCCAGCAGGGTTGCCAGGTCTGTGTTTTTCTGCCTAATTGGGCTACTTTTTAAATGTTGCTGTGGGATGATTTTTTTGTCCGCTGGTTGGTTAACTCTGTTTTGCATGCAAATTACATCTTAATATCTATAAATACACATCAATAATTAGATTAATATTATCTATTACGTCCTAAATAGTACATATGTACACACACATGCACACCTGACAACCCTCCAACGGTATAACTCCACGCCCCCCAGTTTGGGAACCACTGTGTTCATTAACTCAGATCATTGACTGATTTGAATATTTCCTCATTGTCAAACGTTCCTTCCTTCCCTTTGTTCATTCATCAATTCTTCGTCATTCAAAGAGTTTTGTTTGTGGTTTTCCTTTGTTTGAAGGACCTGCCATGCTTCTTGTGTCCTTTATGAAAAACAGATACTGGTCTTTTCCTTTCCTCCCCTCCCTCCGGTGAATGTGTGTTTGTGCACCTGAAAATGACCTTCAGATTTAAACCAGGGGTGCACTGAACATCACACTTTTAAAATATACAGATAGAAGTCTCTGCTTTACTTGCTGTTTAGGACCCTCAAGTGTTCAATCCAACTAAACCACACGATCTTGGACTGTACTCGAGTGTGGAGCCCTGCTGCTTCATGTTAAACTGATTAACGTGACAGCCGCTCAGCACGAGTTATTGCTCATTTTCATTACAATCCCATTACATTTTACACTAGCGCCAGAGTGAAGAGGCCTCAACAGAGCCGTTTTTTTGTGGCCTCAAACTATTTTTTCGCTCATGAAATCACTTTGAGATTTAGTTTGGAAACTGGCTCCATTACCAACCGTCCGCTGGTGGAAAAGTCATATCTGAGGATGTGACTTTGGATGAGGTTGGAACCACAGGAATTACTTCAAGTTTCACTGGTGAAGGTTGTTTCTCTATGTGTGTGTGTGTGTGTGTATGCTTGTGCACAACAGTGAGTGTGTTTGCACGTTCCCCATGCATGCTGATGAGGCGGTGGCGCCAGACTGAGCGCTAAGCCTTACACACACATATGTACAGACAAAAACACACACACACACACACACACACACACACACACACACACACACAAACATATAAACAGCAAACAAAAGCTAAAACAGAGAGAAACGAACGAGAAGAGACAGAAAGAGTCAGACGGAGATTAGTGGTTGGTGGGACTGAATGAGAAGCAGATGTGTATCTGTCAGCTACATGATGGAGGAAGGTGGACTGTCAGGGAGGAGCTCAAACACAAAACCCGGGAAAGAAACTCACATGTGTAGAGATTCATTCATTCTTAAATAATTTCCTGAAGAACACAGAATCTTTTTACTTTTAGCACCTAGAAATTTGGTAGACTTTAATTTTCATGTCAGAATGAATTTTCATACATTTGATGATCCCCTTGTCAAGCCAAAATTTCAATTTGTCTAGTTAACGCTAGCTTTAAAAAAAAATGCTGAAAAATGGCTCTTCAGTGCTACAAGAGGTCATTGCTCATCTTTCATTTCTTGTCCTCTCTGTTTGTGGAACCTCCGTCCCACATTCGATACCATTATTGTCCTAGTCTACTGGATTAAAGTTGATTCCAGATTGATAGGAGTCAATAGAAATTTTGGCAAATATAGACATAGCTGTTGGTAACTGTGTAAATATTTTACTCTACCTGTGCAGCGCTGCAGCTCCACACCTAGAACAAATCTACAACATCGACAGCACAGGACTGACACTCATTGACGAAACTGAATGTTTATACTTTGAAGTTGAAATTCATAAATGTTGAATTAAAAACATCCAGCCATCAGAGAAGTTCCATAATTAGACTTGTTCTAAAAATTATTTTCCCCTTATCTGGCAAAAAGCAGGATACACAGAAGTTGTACAGTATGACTATTTTTAGAAATGGAGCACTTCCAAGGCAATCAATGCTACAACCAGGTTGTACAATGTAATAGGTGCAAGATGTTCTGGTTTACTTACTATATCAGATTATGATGTGGTGACTGTTCCTCCCACAGCGGTAGCACCGGTTCAGTCTTTGAAAGCACCAACGCTCAATCAGTGTTTAAAGATACCAGCTATCAACAGGACTATTTTTCCTTTTCAGTTTTTTCCAGCTAAAGAATGAGAGAAATTTCCACAAGCACATTTCCTTATTCTTAGTACATTTGCAGCCTCATGATACTGACATTTCTGTACTTTGTCTAGATTTTATATTCTAGGCATGTTTTCAATTTATTCTGTCCATAGATCTGGTCATATGGACTCTCAGTCTGCATCCCAAAGAAAATTTTAAAAAGTGCTTGCAGATGACAGTGATCTCTCTCTCTCTTACTCTCTCTCTCTCTCTCTCTCTCTCACACACACACACACACACACACACGTGCACGTGCACACACACAAAACCATCTCTTATCTGACACCTCCGTTGCCCTCTAATTTCGTCATCAAATTTAAGCCTCCAGGATTCTCCCCCGTCACAAGACATCAAGTCTGTGTGTGTTTCTCTGTGTGTGCGCGCACGTTTGTTCGAGCAGCGCGTGGTGTTATGTTTCCCTTTGAACGGAAGCTGTGCCACCAGTCCGTGACTTGTCAGTGACATCATCAAAGCCAGACCACTAATTGGTTCCCTCTGCTACTGCTGCACTGCATCCAAAAGTATGTGTGTATGTATGTGTGTGTGCGCTATATGTGTATGTGCAGTCGTCTTGTACGTCCTGAGTGATTGTTTGGTACATTTTAATGAGGCTTGTTTAAGTTAAATCAGTATAAGTGAACTTTCTTCTGAGCCTCACAGTCGGAGTCCCTGTTAAGAGACTTGAATGCACCACAAAACGTCTTCCCCGCACACACACATATACACACACAATACCATCACCGTCTCCTCCCACAGGGTTTCATATTTCCTGCTCCAGGCCTTAGATCAATGACCACACCCACACCCATAATGCACTGCAGCGGACAGGGTCCTCTGTTTATATGCTCTTTGTGTGCGTCTCAGTGTTTTATGTTGGCTTCGTGTCTTTGTGTGAGAGTGAATCTCTGTCCAAATACATTTACACTTACAAGGTAAAAAGCATGTGTGTGTATGTGAGGTAACAAACAGGTTCACATAGAAAACTGTGAGAGAGAAAGATGACAGTCTGATGTGAAATCCAGCATGTGAGTGTCAGCTCTGTTTTTCTATTCTCAGCCCGTCTTTTCCAGTAACTGTGTGCTGAGCTGGACTGAAGTATGCAACAGCACTCACCTGGATGTTAACATGTTTCTTTAGTGTGGACAATTTCCTGCTCTCTTCCTCTTTAGCACAACACATACTGCCATCTCTTATCTGACACAGGTCCGTTGCCCTCTAATTTCGTCATCAAATTTAAGCCTCCAGGATTCTCCTCCGTCACAAGACATCAAGTCTGTGTGTGTTTCTCTGTGTGTCAGATCAGGTTAGGGGAAAGGTTGCATTTGGTTAGGCATCATAACCAAACCACATTCTCGTCCTAACGTTCACCGAGTTTTAGTAGCCCAAACCACATCAAACCATTAACCTCAGCCTCCCTATTATTTCTGGACAGTGTATGAATGTCACACTTCCTGGATTTGAAGAAAAGCATTAAATGTAATCCAGGTTGTTTCCTCTAAAACACATTTGGCAAATAAAAGTGGTACACAAACATATTTTAGTTTGTCAGAATGTGTGGAAAATACTATGTGTAATATGTAAGTAGTTACTAGTAGTGATTAGCTGGAATTCACACTGAATTTCTGTATCATCTAACTGATAAGTAGTTCACCGGTCTAAAGATAGTTTTAGAGTTTTTCAGCTAAAAAGTTTCGGTTTTTTAGCCCTTAGTTTTACTGCTGTCGTTAGC
The DNA here is from genome assembly GCA_037975185.1 of Centropyge bicolor. Lineage (NCBI taxonomy): Eukaryota > Metazoa > Chordata > Actinopteri > Pomacanthidae > Centropyge > Centropyge bicolor. The sequence continues at coordinate 64,734 of JBBMOC010000228.1, read as the reverse complement.
ATTGTTTCCAGCAGCAGCAGGCAAAGAAAAAGCTTTGATAAATCAACTGTTCACTACCTGCCCAGCACCAAACATCACACAGACAACCAGCTGGCGAACATAGTGGAACATTTAACAGCTAATGAGTCAGGTATTTCCCACAGGAGTTGGTGAAGACCAAAACAGAGCAACGAGAAGAGAGATAGTGTTGGACTTACATTTGTCAGGCAGGGAGAGGGGGGAGGGAGGGAGAGAACATATACTACAATCCACAGGTGTGACGGTAATGAAAATAACAGTATTAAATGGAGACATATGTGCAGTGGGAGGCTTGTAAACACGGGTCTGGACTCTGAAGCTTCAGTGACACACATACCTCCAGGAAGTGACAGGAGAGAAGAGCACAGAACTAGGAGAGAGGGAAGAAGCTGCATTAGATATATTGATGGGTTATGAATGGATGTAGGTGGAGGAGAGAGAGAAGGAGAGTGAAGCTCAGTGCATCATGGGAAGTCCCCCGGCAGTCTAGGCCTATAGCAGCATAACTAAGGGATGGCTCAGGGCTCACCTGGGCCAACCCTAACTATAAGCTTTGTCAAAGAGGAAGCTTTTAAGCCTGCAATGCAATGCTCTCTCTCTGTCTCCCTCTCTCTCTTTGTCTTTGTTTGTAACTCTATCTGCAGCCTGTGTGGGGATTTGCATGATATTTTCATGCTTATGAAAACCATAGGAACAAACAGTGGTTTTTGACCCTTCTGTGTGCGCAGAGAGGACTTTGCATAGCAATGGTGCACATTTTGTGTCTACAAGACTTGGACGGTCCAGGGCCAACTCACTCAACTCCCGATGAAAATACAAACTGCCAGTGAACCAGACAACAATCACTTTGCAGTAGAAAACACATGACCTGACAAAGGTTTTCAGAATTTTGATTCGGAACATGAAACAACTGACAAATGAGATGTGAGTCGTGATGCTTTGTTGCAGCTGTCAGTTTGTCCAGGGAAAGGACTGAGTGAACAGTGACTAAAACACACAGATTTCTGGAGAGTGACACACACTATGTAAAGCTGTGGATTTAAGGTCAACTTGTAATGTTTGCAGATCATTAACTTCCTCTCACAACTGGGTCCTACTCTTGGAAGTAAGCAGTGTATACAACAACATATTTGACATCAGCCTTGGCTGTCTCTCAGTGTCATGTGATGTGTGTGTGTGTGTGTGTGTTCCATGTTGTTTTGCTTCCTTCATAATGACATGGTGGGAAAGCTGAAGAAGGGAAAGTGATCAGGTAGCGGAGAGTACCGTACTATTATACTGTTGCTTTAGCAGGTGGTGTGTATGTGTGTCTGTGTGTGTGTTTGCATCTGTGTGTGTCAGACAATTGGTTAGTAGACGTTGTATTCAGTGTGGGATTAGGAACAGAAGGCCAGTAACGTGCTCTATCTCCACCTGCTGCTATCACACCTGACACACACACACACACACACACACACACACACACACACACACACACACACACACACACACACACTGATTACAGCCTCAACTCCCCTCTCTCATTGTCCCTCCCTCTCTCTCTTTTGTTATTCATCTATCTGTTGCTCTCTCTGTATATCCTTCCTCCATCATTTCTTCAAGCACACATTTGAAAATGCCTGAAAATTGGCTTGAAGAAATGCATGATTGCTATTATTCACTATTTTCTGACATATTGTAGACCAAACAAATTAATTCGGAAAATAATGTGTAGTTGTCAGCTCTTGATTCCTCCTAAACACAATGTTGTGGTACAAGCATCTTAAGCTTTTAAAATACATTTGTATTAAAGTTAGCTTAAAAATTGTTGTCTGGCTTCTGTCTTTGTGATTTACCATATAATGGTAATATTCAAATATACAGTATGAGAAATATGAGAACTAGACTGTACTCATGTTTTGTTTACAATGAATCTACAAACAACATCTTAATGCTTCCCTACATTTAACTTCTTCTGCTGTAGAATCAATCTTAATTTGAAATGCAGATAGCACAAAAAGATCTTCCATAGTTGCAGGTACCTTCTCTGTCTCTCTGTGTCTTCCCTCACTTTTGTGGCCTCTTCCTTTTGTTTTACCTTCTCTTTTACTCCAACTGTCAGAAATGACGCATGCCGTCCATGCTGGAGTCTTGCTCAGTAGAGTCATTATGTGTTTGTTGTTGGCTGTGAAAGAGCCGCTGTGTGTGTCAGCGTGTGTGTGTGTGTGTGTGTGTGTGTGTGTGTATGTGTCAGTGTGTTGTGGAGAGGGAAGATGAATCAGGAATGATTCATGTCATATGAACTTGAGCGGCATATTGTCCTGGCAATCATCCTGACACTGTTTCATTAATTAATTATTTTTTTGTTACTGTATAACTTAGTCCTTAAAATGCTCCTTTTTATCATTAGAAGGGAATGATGACGAGTGTGACGATCTTTGATCTGATTAGATACAAGAAGGAAAAGAAGAAAGAACAAAATCAGAAGAAAAGCGTGAGAGAGAGTTTTCTGTGACGAGCTGCTGACTCAGACACACACGTGTCTGCTGTGTGGATAACACACATACACACGGATTTCCAGACACTCAGTAAAGCTCATCTTTAATCTAAATGGTCCACACACACACACACACACACACACACACACACATTGACTGTTTGAATGTAATATGCAGCCTCCCAGACGCTCTGATAGTCATTGATGTAACATTCTTCTGGATAATAACATAATTACTGCGCTAAATCAGCTGGTGCCTCCGGCTAAGACAGTACACACACACACACACACACACACACACACACCAGACAAAGCACATCAGAACATGTGTATTTGAAGAAAAAGTAAAAAGGAGAGACTAGAAAAACCAGAAATAGAGAACTAGTGGTGATAATGAACGAATTGAAAGAGGCATCTTTAAGTCTTTGTGTTGGTTATTTGAATGTGTGTATGTGTGTGTATGTGTGTGTGTGTGTGTGTGTGTCTGTTCACGTGCGTGGGAGACTGCCACAACTCACGAGACTGAAAACACAGATGCCCATTGTATTCAGACACCTTGTGGGCACTGGTCATTGTGTGTGTGTGTGTGTGTGTGTGTGTGTGTGTGTGTGTGTGTGTGTGTGTGTGTGTGTGTGTGTGTGTGTGTGTGTCAGTACAGCAGTGGGCAGTTGTGCTGACTCGATGGTTGGCACCAGACTGAATGAGAGGCACTATGCCAACACATCCCTCTACATCTGCGTCACACACTGTCTGCCAACACACACTCTTTCACACACACACACACACACACACAGTGTAGGAAGCACTTACAGTAGCTGCGAGAGGTTTAGATCAAAAGGGAGAGATTGGACTTGCCGGCCTAAGGCTGGCTGTGTCTGTGTGTGTTCAGGTCTTTGCCCAGCAGTGGTGTTGGGTTAAAATGGAAGAAAATAAGATTATAACAAGGTGATTTAAAAGAGAGTTGTGCTCACAATTCACAGGACTCACTCGTAAATGACTGTAAAAATGAGACTCCGTGATTCACAAGGCTGCAGCTGGTTGCTGCTGTCATATAAAATCATTGCAACTGTCCAAAGTCAACTTTCTTTTCAGACACAGGAAAACCTGTTTTGCATTTAAAACTTCATTCACAGAGGACATTGTGATTCCAAGCTTGAATTAGTTGAACTATCACGAACAATGAAACCCTTCAGTTGAAATCACGTAACTTTAAACTTTGATGTTTTGCAACATGCTCATCACGTCTGCAGTGGAAACCATGTGATGCAGAGAACTGACCACAAAAATGTGATCTAAATGTCCTGGGTCAAGATCACAGGACACAATGATGGTGGCGGAGGGTGTTGACTAACATGTCACTCCAAAATCTTCAAATTGATTATTTAAGAACCATATGATTCACATCATTTTCATATTCATCTGACAATTCACTGACTCCACTCGTTTATTGAGGACTTTCCTTTCATGTGTTTATGCAGCAACACAAAACACAAGTTCAGAACGACACAATTCTATTATTAAGACATTCCAGCTATAGTTCCGGAATAATGTATTATTACTTATTAATATTAGTGTTATTGGTCATTATTGGACATGCTCACAGGTGATGCAGTACTCCTTCCTGCCAATGGTTTCACATTCTTCCTCTGATCATCCAGTGGCGGTAACACGGCAAGATATGCTGCATTTCACCATCAAAGGCAGAGAAAGTCAAGTGAACACGGACGTAAACAAAGCCTGATTTGAAATACTTTTTAAAAATCGATTTTATGAGGAAGGAACTGTATTTAACACATTTGTTCAAGGATGCACACAATACGCACTTAAACATATGAACTTCGCATAGGCTGGTAAATCAGCACAACACAGATCTTTTCACATGGTCTCTGAGACCAAAAGTCTGGTGCTGCTTTATTAAACTTGCTCTCATTTTTAGAGAAAGTCTGAATTTCCACTGCATTTCACCCTGCTTCCTTTTCTTATTCACAGTGTGCTGCAGTGTGTGTGAGAGTTCTTCTGTCTTCACGAGTGTGTGTGTTAGTAAATGGATGTGGGGGTTGACATGGTTCTCTCTCAGAGGAAGTCTGTGGTTGGGCCATTTCTACATATTTTCCCCTCGCACACACACACACACACGCACACACACACACACATGCGCGAACACACACACATGCAAACACACAAATGAACACACACAATTTCCCTGTCAAGCCAAATGAAGCTTTTTTAAAAGCATCGTGCACCCCCACAGATGTAGAAGCCATCTCTCTCTCACATACACACTCTCTCTCTCTATCACACACACATAGAAAAACATTCACTCGAAAATAAACAGAAAAACCCACAGTCTCTTGGAGTGCGGTCTCCCCTGCAACCCCGGTGCAGTGTGGGTAGCTGTGGTAAAAGAGGTCCCTGTGAGAGGCTGTCCAAAAATAGCCTGAGTAAAAATGCAGGAACGGGGAGCTCGCCCACTGTCACACAGAAAAATCCAGTCATCTGTGTGTTTGTGTGTGAGGGGGGAGTGTTTTATTCTGTTAATTTATTTCTAAATACTTGTTTACTCGGATAAAAATACCACTTGAAAACTTTCTACCCTGGGAAAAACAGACTCTGTGTTCCATTGCCTCTGGCTGTCTGTTGTCTCTTCCTCATGAAGATCAGTGCCGTGGGAAAGAGGAAGACATTGACACTAGAAGAAGAAAAAGAAAAGAGCAAATTTGCAAAAAATTGATTTTTGCCACATTTATGGCTGAAGGTCAAATTCATAAAGCTCTGTTTTTCTCACTCTGACAGTGATTCGATCAATTACTTATTTCATAGGAGTCCTGAGAAAACATAACAGGACCAAAGCAGTACTCCACACCAAAATGAAAATTCAGTCATTATTAGGTTAAGATAATCAAAGACAGTCAGACAACAGATATTTGGCAACATTAGCATTCATTTTGAATAGGGTTTCTGGCCATCTGACAAATGTAAATCTCATGTTCACTCTTCTTTAGGCTCTGTGTCTAGTCTCCACCAACTCTTGAGGGACTTATCTGGAACTTTAGCTGCTAAATGCTGCACTATGTTCACCCACTAGTTATGAACTGTTTCAGTCAGAGTGAACCAAACAGTAAAGGAGCAGGCCCTAAAACCAAAACTGTGAGCTGAAAGAATGAATTGGGTGATAATTCTTTGTGGGTTTGTTGAGTGACTACCTTCACATAAGTAGTCATGTGATCTATTGCCATATGCCATATTAATTCCTAGCACGCTGCTAGTCAGGGAGGAAAATCTAAAAGATAACAAAATAAATATTGGGCTCTTACAGCCATAGCACAGATATTTGGGTACAAAGCAATATAATATGCTGCCACATGAGGTCATTTTATGGATATTGTGTGTATTTTGGAACTGTTAAAAGACAGACGTTTGTTAGTTAAAATGCCAAGACATGGGTTAATTTGATGTGTGTAATCAGGAAAAGATCCTAGCTTTGTTAAACAGTTAAGCTTAGTTCACCATGTGGCGGCTTGGGTTGACCTACAGCAGCTAAGACAGACTGCTAAATCTAAACAGAGAAAAGTTTCTGTGATCCTACACATGTACACATTCCCTCACCACAAAACACACACATATACACACTCACACACTCAGGTATTTGGTGGTTACATTGCTGCCCTGCTGGCATGGAGCCATAGCCATGTAATATAACCAGGAGTTGAGAGAGAGACAAAGTCTGACCCTCCTCCGTCTGTCTGACTGTCTGACCCTGTTGACTGGGCTTATAGTGCTGCTCAATGCACATGACCAAGAGAATATACAATAAATAAACACCCAAAGTCTCATTCTTATCGCTCCTCTTTAACTTCTGTTATTTTCAGGCTTAACTGAAGACACATGAGGAGTGAAGGAACATGATGTTTATTTTCAATAGATAAATAAGTAAAACAGGGCCGGAGCTGAGGGCTGTGCAGGCTGGGGTTATTATTCCAGGATAAAAGGCTGTAATTTAGCTGCCAGTGTGTTAAGAACACCAGTGAATGAACCCAGACTCTGGGCAATAAATATTAACACACACACACACTCACACACAAAAAAAAAACGTTGAAAAGAAGAAAATGTTTTTAGGTACATGATATTTTCTTTGGATCACCTTGCCTTCACTTAGTCCAATACAAATGCTTTCTTTTCCACTAAAACAGCACTGACATCCAGCAGCAAACACACGCACATACATAAACATATAAAGATTTGTACACGTGTATGCTAACACACACTTATGTAGAAACACTAAGATCAAGTGATACTATACACTATGTAAATGCTCTTTAGTTTGTTTGTATGTGTGTGTGTGTGTGAGATTTATTAGTACTGAATTGTACTGGAGAGCTTCTGACGTAGTTGGTGGTTTTTCCTCTTTCACAGCAGTAACAGCGGGGGGATGGAGGACATCTCCCAAACACAGAGCTTTTTATTATTTGACTTTTGACTTGCAATTGCAATTTTACATGTAACTACAGGTCATATTAAGCTTCTTCCTAAGGCTAATGTACAATTGGCCAATTTTTTTTCCGAAGTCATGAGAGACAGAATCAATCTTCTCTGGTTCTGGAAAAGCATCAGATCTCAGTCTTTTTGTCTTTTGATGTCGTCATTCTTGTTTTCCAAGCGGCTTAACACCACAGATTTACTGCATCAGAGAGTACATAAGACATTTTACCAGTAGAGGAAATTAACAGAACAAACCTTGAGTCTCACACATGCTCAGTGAAATACCAAAAATACTGAACAAATGCCACTTTTGAAAACTGCAAATATGGTGCTGCAGTGATGTTGTACAAATAAAAAAAAAAAACTGCCTCTACTAATTTCTCTCTCTCTCTCTCCCTCTCTCTCTCTCTCTCTCTCCTCTTTCTCTTTCGCCCTCCAGGTCCATTTAAAGGCTCCTATGATCTTGAATGGGGTGTGTGTGATCTGGAGAGGCTGGATCGACCTCCAGAGGCTGGATGGGATGGGATACCTGGAGTATGATGAGGAGAGGGCACAGGTAACGCCACGCATGCATACAGGCAGAGTAATGTATATGCAAGTGTGCACACACAGAAAAACAGTCCACATCCTCTTCATGTCTTACCCATCTCTTTTCCTCCTGAAATCACATCTCTGTCTAGTTTAAAGGGGATCTACTCTGATTTTACATGATCACATGTTAACAGGTGTTGGGGAGTGCTACTGCAAGTCTGATAAACTTAGTCATTTGAGTCTAAAGAAGACTCAAAGTTTAAAAGTGGAAAAAATCTGGGGTTGTGGAGTTAGTAAAAAGTTAGCTAACCAGACCTCTGTAGCCCTTTCTTCATCTCGGCTTGAAGCTAGAGGCTTGATGCTACATTAGCCACCAGTAATATAGCATAACATGGCCCAGTCTCTTAACCTGATTATTAGCCGTCGGGTTGCAATGTGGGTATTGGATAATGGGTAATTGGGTTTGGGTAATGTAGGCTCCCGAATTGGACAAGGAAGAGATATGCATGCAATAAAAAAGATACAAGTCTGACAGTGTGAAAGCAGTGCAATGCTCTGATCTGATCTGTGCTCTTTCAAAACGAAACAAATGACAATTTAACCTATCTGTGTGTGTGTGTGTGTGTGTGTGTGTGTGTGTGTTTGTGTGCAGCATGAGGACACTTTGGCCCAGGCAGCGTTTGAAGAGGCCCGTCGCAGAACCAGAGACTTTGAAGACAGAGACCGGTCACACAGAGAGGATCTAGAGGTGAGAGGGCCATGTAATGCTGCCAGCTCCCACTGTAGCAGGACAAATCTGCTTCCTTATTTAGACCTCTCTTAGCCTCGCAAAGCCAGCCCAAACGTCAGAAACTCTGATTTTGCTACAAGATTCTAATCTGAAGCACATGTACTAAGAGCCATTTGGTCCCAGCAATCTGTGAGCTACGAACTCTAGCTCTGTAATGTGGTTTACAGAAGCACAGTATTGGGACTTTCCATGCATTGTTTCACTTCAAGCCTGTTGCACCTCTGACCACAACCATCTTCATTGTTGGGTGTGGTCAAAGTTTGCTCCATTGCACCTGTAAGCACACCCAACAGAGATGAATCACTTTTGCATAACTGGAGGACAGCAAAAACAAGATTTTCAGCTGTTGTTAAGTTAATTTGTAAAGTCGCAACTGTAAATAAAAAGTGAAGCATGACCCAGAAACTGCAGGACTTTTTTGGGCCTCAGATTTATGCAGGAACTGATTTCATTGAGTAATTTCTACCACCTTTTTTGTTGGGTTTTTTTTCTTCAGTTTGTAAATGGGAAGCAACAACAGTAGAGATTCAAGCAGGTAGCTCATTCATGTGTAATCACACGTGTAATAAAACACATATTGCCACATATCACATGTGGTTCAGCCTATTTAAAACGATGCAGACCACAGCGAGCAAAGTCATTTTTCAAGTTTGCGAGCTGGCTTTGCAAGGCTAGACTTAGCCAACTGGAAATTTGCAGGTGGTATTCTCAGATTGACAGATTCATAGCATCATCAAAACAGCTTGCAAATCATTCTGAAAATTATCTTGTACTTTAAAATGACAAATATCAAAGCATGCACTTGTAGATTCTTTGTTTCAAAGATCGATGGTTAATCTTTTAGAAAATGTTCCCTAAATATGTTCTACATTTTCCATGATTACTTTTTGCTCTGTATTGATTGGCTGAGAAGATTAAACAACTCCATATTAAAGCCAGAGTCAAATTTCCAGGAGGCCTTTCTTTGCTTAGTGCTTTGGGTGCCTTAGGGTTGTGTGATGTGTGCTTGTGTGCTTTAATAAATTTGTATATAAATAGCATTTTTACAGTTTGAATTGTAGGTTTAGTGCATGATCAGTTAGACGATAAATCTAATCTGATAATTGATTTGAATTGATATTATTGAACTATTGAATGACTGATTCAGTTTTGTCAGGTGTCCCGAAAGCCTCAGAAGGGAAAGTTAATTTGTGCCACAGATAAAAAAAAGAATACATTTGAATGCAAATAACATCAGCAATTTTAAAATTCTAATTCCAGAAATGCTAATTGTCTGAAGATACATTCCTCAACTGCTCATTTCTCATCTTGTACAAATTTGCTTTGCCTCAATGTCTTACATGTACACAAATTCAGATTCACAAATTCGCATGCTGTCAGTTTGAATTTTGAAATCCCCCCAAATGTATTTAATGACATGAGACAAACACACTTTCCCAGCAAGGCTTTGGGGAGATCAATGGCATCCTTCCTAAGTTGACGCCCTACGAATGAACCCCAAATTGTTTATTTTTTAGGACCCTGTGGTTTCTAAAATCTGGGACTGATGACACACAGACAGACAGCCAGCAGAAAAGAACAGGGTCTGTGTCCTTCATTTCTCACCATCTATCACACTGTCATGCACTAAACCACCCTGTGTGTGTGTGTGTGTGCATATGTGTGTGGTTGTGTGTGTATGTCCACCTGTGTAATTTATGTGTGTGCCTTATTGTGTTTGTCTGTTATTTTCTTGCTGTGTGTGTGGGACCACAGGCAGCTGTGTGTTTTTATTGTCAAGTATGTGTGTGTTTGTTCGTGTGCGTGTGTTCATGAATATATATGCATGCGCTTCTAATGAATTTTTGTGACTACGATATCTGCTGATGCTTGTTTAGTGCTTGTGTGGTGTGAGAGACAGAAAAAGCAAGATGTGGCTAGTTTGCAACAATGACACACACACACTCACACACACACACTCCTATGAAGACCTACCACAGCTTTGCAGCACATGGTCCCGAGGAAATAAGAGAGAAAGGAAAGGCAGGAAGCAGCACATGAAGAGCAGAAGGGGTGAGAAGCACAGATGAGGAGTGCAGAAAGACAGGAATGAAAAATGAAAGGGAAGCATTTATTGAATGTCGTCTTTCCTCTGACTGATCTCATGTTTCTTCCCCGAGGCTCTCCGAGAACAAGAAAACCTTGTCTCTCCCGCCGAATCAATATACTAAGTACCATCACTATCCCCTAAAAGATCCACACACTCTGTTAAAAGCATCAGATTCAGCATTGAGAATGATTTAGATTCAGATTTGGTATCACAAAATGTAAACAGCGTACCACTTTGGGTTATTATTCTGGTCCCATCAACACACAAACAGAATTACAGAATCGCAACTTACCTATTAACTACTGGCGACCAGTGAGGTGCAGTGATTTAATGAACATGCTTAGTATCCTCGTGGCTATTCAAACACTCAAGAAACCTGTGAGATTGAATGAGTGAGCTTCAGAGGTGCTCTGCTATGCTGCAGGCAGTACATACTAGGGATGAGCGAGTACACCACTATCTGTATCTGTATCTGTTCAACCATCTACATTATCTGTATCCGTATCTGTACTCGGAGTGGGCGGGGCCTGGACCGGAAGTGGAAGCGGAAATGGGTGGGGCTTAAAACTGTACATTATTTTAAGTCTGAAATTGATATGGATTGATCAGCAGTTGCTAATCTACTGTATTCAAAGCCTATATACAGTGTATAAAGCTTAATTTGTAATATTTATAATATTATATTTATTTTTATGAACTGTAGTGAGAAACTGTCAGATACTGCATGCAACAGCAATAATGAAGCAAATCGTTGTGCGTAGCCATCTTGGTAGCCTACCTCTGGTTGAATGAACGCTATTGGCTGAAAAAAGCTGCTGAAAAAAGCCGCTTTATTCGAAATAATCAAACTAGCTACGGCTAACCAGCTAGGTTAAATGCTAAATATCGTTGCTAGCCGGCTAACCCCACAACGATCTCTTTCCCAAACTTAGTGACTAGAATTAGCCGGGGTGACGCCCTTTAGACCGTCAGTGGCTAGTTGTCAATGAAAGTGGCGCCACTTAGATTGACAGCTATGAATTGTGCATAATGATGTATGCTGTATATTTTAAATGAACGCCTTACAAAAAAATTCGCGCCCCCCCCAGAGTTGTCATGGAGTAGAAAAACAGCTTATGAGACTAGAGCCATGTTTTGAACCAGGCTGTAAATATGTTTTTTTTCTGTCGTTAAATCAGACATTTTAACATGGGGCTCAAATGTAATTGACTCCCTTCTGCAGCCTGCTCTAGCAGTTATTCGAGAAACTGCAGCTTGTTTTGCACTTCCGCATTGGCTTCATTTTTCAGCGGCGGAGGTTGCCGCTTGGTTCAGCTATATGTGTGTATGTGTGTAAGTGGTCTGTAAGACTGTTTATTTTTCAATGATCTGTGTGAACTTCATGATTCATGCAAACATCCAGTGATGGCAAACAGGGAAATAATATGTCCTGGCCTTGTTCACTGTATTCTTCTCAAAAGCACCGCGTTCAGTACGAGCAAAGTTTTCCTACTGATTTATATCACCAGCCAAACTAAGAGCAAGCAGACAGTAAAAAAACAAAACAAAAAAAACCCGACCGGACTGGAGGACCAACGCGACACGAGCCGTTTTCAGCTCTGTCTTGTCAAACGCACCCCGTGCGTTATGAGAGACGTGTCTGTGTAGGGAGGGGCGGGCGCTGTGTGTGACTGGCCAATCACAGAGCGCGAAGACAGTCAGTTACACAGTGAGGATTTTCCTTCAGCACGAGCACAGATATTGACAGGTTTTACTTGTATCATACTTGTATTCGTCAAAAATGCTTTATCCGTACCGGCTCATCCCTAGTACATACTATAATGGACAAGAGTGGTATCAATCTCCTCATTCACCTAAAGGAAAAAAAGGAGGTTATTTCTCAAGACTTTAAATGAATTCTTTAAAGTGGCAAATATGTGTGGTGGCCTACAGGCTAAGAGAAAATAGGAACAAGCAGAAAAACACACATAATGTTGTGTTGTGCGTTGTTTTTAAAGCCGTGGGGCACTTTCACACAAGTCTTTTTTTGTTGCTTTAGCTGCAGGTTAAAGCAAATTCTCTGTGGCCCACATATTTTTTTTCCCTTCACCACCAGCTATGTGCTCTTTTTATCAAACACATTTCTTTAGATGCAGTTCCATCCCTGACCTTTTTTTGATGAAAGCACAGAATCAAAACACCAAAGAAACCACATCAAGTGCTGTTAGTGCTGAGTGAACACTGTTGTGGGTAGATTACCATCATGCAAGAAACAAAATAAGTTTTAATCCAAGTATTATTTCTGAAGAAATCCTTCTCTCACATCAGGAACAGTGTATTTAGGGCCCGAGCACACTAAAGTGGCGAAGGCCCTATTCTAATCCAAATGATGATTCTCGCCCCACTTTAACGCCAAATTGCGGTCCTTCAGCTTGAGATAAACACGACCGCGCCTAGCCAAAAATGTCAGTCCCGGCGAAAAATTTATGAATCCAGTGTCTGTGCAAAAATACGTGCTCCATAGCGGCCCCTAGGGGCCTCAAACTGCAGCCCCTCCGCCTACTTTGAGCTACGAGCCTGAAAATTGGTGGGCATAACAACCATTGCAAGGTCTACGAAAAAGTCTCTTACGACCGTTGTGAATTCCGAACAGGAAGTTCGCAAATTAACATTAAACGTCGCGTTTTAGCGATTTCCACGCTACGCATTTGAACGAACTTGTCCTAGGCTTTTAATCGGATCGAGTCCAAATTTGGGGGGTGTGTACGAGACACATTGACAATCAAAAATTATTAAAAGAATTTGCGTAGGTAAATGGGCGTGGCCAGAAACCATGCCCAAAATTTGTGAATTTTTCACAACCTCCGTGGTGCACCAAATTTTATGGGCATAACCCCCAGGCCGAGACCGTCACCGATATGTAAATTGTAATACGGAATTCCGAACAGGAAGTTCGCAAATTAGCGTTGAAATTCCGATTTTAGCGATTTCGCGCTACGTATTTGAACAAACTCGTCCTAGGGTTTTAATCGGATCGACTCCAGATTCGGAAGGTGTGTGCGAGACAAGTTGACGATTAAAAGTTATTAAAAGAATTTGCGTAGGTCAAAGGGGGGCGTGGCCACGAGGGCCCGATCATCGCCGCTTGCGGCTTTAATTGTCCATTCCCACCAGAATGTGCCTGCACGTTTTCACCATCGTACCTCAGTTATTGAAAGTTCACTCCCACAACTAAAGTAGGACCAAACATCACTCACTGACTGATCCGTTTGATACCACTGATCAACGGCTTTAATCCACAGATATCTGAAAACAGGACAAATACCATTCATTCTAGCTCAGTAATTGAACAACAAATTGCACAGTCCTTAACAAATATTGTTAGATATTCATAAACTGAGGCCCTGGGCGCACTGTGTGTGTTAGACCAGAGAGTGTAGAAAAACATAGATATAATAGATACAGTAGAGTGTGTGGAGAGATGCTCAATAGACTTGTGTTGCGACTTGTTCATTATTTTTTATCTATGTGCAGTGGAGTAATGACTTCTAGAGTGTGGGTACAGAACAGAGAGAAAGTAGAACGTGTATATAGTAGTAGAGTCGTAGATAAATGTCGGATGTCTCATAACACAGTGTCCACATTAATCAAATCTTTAGCGTTAAGATAGTTCGAATCAGCAGTGGCAGTGGTATCCTGCAGATCTGCTCAGAGCGGTTTCTTTGGGTGTGACTGACTACGGCTGCTGAATAGCTGCACAGATTCAGCCTCTGCATTTCTGTGGTCTGAACTCCGCCTCTCCTGTCTGTCTTTCTGTCGAGAGATTGCTAGTTAGCTGCTGATCTACTTGTCTCTCTATCTGTACAGCATGTAATTCAAAGGCGCAGTTAACTTCTGTCACATAGGAGAAGAAAGACAGAAGTCACTTAACTTGTGTTCTTTTTGTGGTTGTTGTGTAGAATAAAGTTAAATTGAATGATTCCACCTACAGTCTACATTTGTAAAAAAAAAAAATGCATTTTGATTTCCTCTGGTGTAAATCACTAATAGAAGAGAAAGATGGGAAATGTGAAGTAGTTAAGTAAGGCAAAGCATGGGGTACAGTAAGGGGAGGAGGGGTTATACTGTAGTGTGGGCGTGCATATTTCATGCTTGCATGTTGGTTCACTGCTCAAATATTACTCAGCCAACAAAATTAGATGTTTAAAAATGTTATTTGAACAACATTTTAATGTATTTTCCATATGAGGCCTTTACTGCCATACAGCCCATGATAGTTAGACTGAAGATGCCACATTTTCAAGCCAAAATCTCTGAGAATCTGAGAAAACATCTGCAAAAAATGATTGACACCATTAACATAAACATCTCACTCAAACCCAGAATAAGAAAGATTTTGTCAGTAGCTGTCGGTGAAACTGTCACGTTTACATTTAGTTCTGTGCCTGCAATAAATACAGATGAGATTTTAAAAATGCTGTTGGGGTAAACGATGTCAGCCTCAAATCCATTTCTTTTATTGGGTTGAGTAAGTTTCATTCCAAGTCAGCAGAAAAAAACACTGATGTCTTTTTTTTTACGAATGTGCTCACAGAATATAAAGCTGCTGCTTCCCCTTCAATCCCTGAATTCCTTGTCATTTTGGCAGATACAACATTTTTCATCCAGAAGCAGTGATACTCCAGTCATTCAAGGTCAGAAGGTACCTGTCAGGATGATGGATGGAGAAGCAATAGATCAAGAAGAAATGTGCCTTTTAACTCTACACACACACACACACACACACACACACACACACACACACACACACACACACACACACACACACACACACACACACTCCTGTAGAAAGAGATTTGGTGGTGAATGATGAGCTGGCACTGAAAGCATTAATATATCATTAGTATTGATCGCCATCAGACCCCCTGCTTTGACTTACACACACACACACACACATACACACACACACACACACACACACACACACACACACACACACAGTCAGAGGCACATTCAGATATTCGACAGCCACATATGTGCACAAACTCGCAGATACAGCAAATCTGCTCTGACTTTGTCACCACACACACACACACACTTCTCCAGTATTGAGTTGTGGTTAAGCAGCCTATAGTGGCCCAGCAGGCTTCCATCTGTGCATGGATCAATACAGAAAGCTCTCCTGCCCTTATGATTAGCAAAGGCCGCTCCCCTATACAAAGACAAACACGACTAACAGCTGTAGTGAATGTAGTTTGTATTGTTGCATTACTTTTACTTCATACAAAGTCTTCACAATCACATTTCTACAGGCTGACTTTTATAGGGTTTTTTGTGCATTATATTTCAGTATTGCCCATGTCTATCGTCTGAAATAATCTCAAATATAAGGTCCAATATTCACTGTCCTTTTTGTTCTGCTTTTGGTCTCCACCACTTCCTGAGGGAAATATCGGACTCTTTAGCTTCTTCAATACGTTCACCAGCTAGTCGAAAATATTTACTGTGTACTGTTTGGTCTTGGGCATTTATTGTACCCTGGGTTAATCAGAGTCAGAGTGAACCAAAACAGCGAATAAAAGAGGCACAAAGCTCTGTTACCTTACAAATGAAAGGAACTATAGGTTTGAATGATCATTTTCTGTGGGTTCATCACTACATAGGACACCTTTCGCATATAAGTAGTTCACTATTAGTCACCTCTTCTCACCATTGTTAGTATAAATAAAATGATTATAGCAGCTACTATATACTTAGTTAGGATGCAAACACAGATGTTGCAGTAACAGACAAGTAAGAGATGAGTTCATTGTGACTCCACTGTGACCCAAAGTCAAGTCACTCTAATTGAGCCCCACGTGTGTATTTGATAGCAGCAGGATTGATAAAGCAGCAGTAAGCATTGCAGGGGGGGCAGACAGAAACTGGAGTCAGTCTGGCTGTGAGGAGTCAAAATGGTAGTATGACATACTGTATGTGTGTGTGCATGTGACTGTGTGTATGTTGCTATTATGGTGAGTCATTGAGATGACACAAACTACATTCCTGTTGAACTAAGCAACCCCTTTACTATCTCTGTCTGCTTTTCTGTCTGCTCTGCTCTTTGCCTCACCTCTCGCCACACTTTGTACCCCCCCAGCCCCCCAGCTATCACTTAAGTGTAAACATATATAACCACAAGTATATTTTGCAACAGGAGCAGGTCATGTCATGGGCTCACAAACACACACACACTACACCCAGTCATGGAATATATTTAAAAGTCTTGTCATGCTGATGGCTAATGATCTACAGTGTGTGTGTGTCTGTGTCTGTGTTTATGTGTGCCAGACAGCCTGCATGTCTGCCTGTTTATATGTCTGTCTGTCTGTCTGTCTGCCTGCCTGCCTGTCTGTCTGTCTGCCACCTACCTTGACTAAAATATCAGCATCAGTAAAGTATATAAACAGCAGCACTGAGCCTTGTCATGATAGAGTTCTCTGGCTCCCCCTTGTGATAGTGTTCAGAAATGCAACTTCTTTTCTATTGGTACCACAACAGCCTAGAATTTTAGAAAAGTTTTTCATCCCCCAGGAACCAAACTGAGTGCTGGTGTTCTCACATTTTCGTCCCTTTTGGTTAAGAAAAACATTTTGCAGTAACATTTTATTTTAACCGACCACTTATGAGCAATGAAAACAAAACAAAACAATAAAGGGTTTATAACACACCATACTGTTGTTGTGAGCAGATATTTTAAATATTTTGTCAGCATTCAAACAGCCCTTTAATTAATTCATAACTGATATACAAACAGTAGCAGTTCATAACACAGGATGCTATAGTTGTAATCATATGTAATTATCTGTCTGCTGTATTTGTGTACTCACAATTGATGAATATTTTATAACACAAGGTAGAGTTCTTGTTACTTAAGTGATTCTTATTGCACTGCCATAAAGTTGGATGGCTCACAAGAGACAGTTTAAAAAAAAAAAAGAATGGTCAACATCTGTGCAGCAGAGGCTGACATCATAAGGGTTATTTTCAGACTTTAGAAAGCTCCCTACAGATCACAGAAGAGATTACACAACTGTTTCAACTCCTCATGGTGAATAAAGTGATCGTCATTTGTAACATGTGATGGAGTGCTCCTATAAACCCAGTTCAGGACATAATTTATACATGTGCTCAATCTTTACACTTGATGAAATAGCAGCTCAAACCCCTATCAAGCTTGGCTGTCCTGCATGTCAGATGTACCTTTTTAGGGTTGTACCACACACTCTGAAGCTTCATTCATAAAGTTGACATTCAAATCAACCAAATTAACATTTGAATGCTGCACAGCTTTTTTTTTCATGTTTTTTCATTCTGTTTAAACTTGGTAAGATTAGGCTACACAAACATTTATTCGTATTATACTATATGAAGAATTAGAGTTCTGTGGTGGTTGTGTAGGATTGTTTCTGGCTCACGTGATATTTTTCCCATAACTCCACATTGTTGTAAAGTTCAAAAGACAGAGAAATGTAGTCTTTTCCAGAATACATTTATGAATAAGTAGTTATAAGATATACACTGGCTGCAAACCATTTCATAGTGAGTTATAGTATATTTATTAGTTGTTTTTGCACATATGCAAATCGTTGACCAGCAGGTTCTAAACAATTAATGAATCATTTATAAGATATATGATTAAATATATATGATCACAACTCTTGTACAGTGCATTGATTAATTGTTTATATACAAACTATGGATGGTTGAGAGAAGATACTTCTTACAGTTGTTTATCACTCCAGTGTTAAATAGTGTTATCAATTTAGTAATTAATCGTGTGTACTTAGATTTTTTTTTTTTTTTTTTGTAAAAATCTGTAAACAAACCACTCATGTGAACCTCACTATTACAAACATGGAGAATGTGAAGTCTGTCATCTACATTTCAAGTGGGTTCAAGTGAAAGTGTAACCATGTTTCTTCATACCCGTCAATACTTGAAACTGTACTTAATTTATTGTCTCTTTCTCTCTGATCCCTTTCTTGCTGTCTTTCTCATGTCTCTCTTCCTGTCTTCTATCCATCTAATCCTCGCTCTCCACTCCTCTCCTATCTTTTTCTCTCCCCTTTCATCCTTCCATCCCTCTCTCTCCCCAGTCCAGACGACAGCAGGACCCCAGCCCTGGCTCAAACATGGCCAACGCTGACGTGGAACACAAGATGCGCTGAGGACAAGGATGAGGAAGTAGTGGAAGGAGGAAGAGGAGAAAACCAGGGCTGGCTGTTGATTCACTTTCAATACAATCAACTTAAAACAAAATGTCAACTGAAACTGCAATTGTAGACCAATTGTTCACCAGTATTTCCTAGCAGGTTTGATATGATCATTTTCACTTGCCAAACATTTTTGAGATATTTAAATCGAGAAGAATATAAACTTCCTGAATTGATTGAATTGAAAGTGAAGCAAGCCCTAGAAAAGAAGGATTAAAAAGAATAACAACACAACAGACCTGGGCAAAAAGTAGTCTAATATATTTAAATATAGAGGAAGGACATGAGCAGTTGATTTAGCATTATATTGCAAATGTGACAAATCCAGAGTTGAAGTTGTTTCTTGAGTCAAATGAGAGTTTCAGATATATAAAGTACAGCTTAAGCCATTCAAAATTCATATTCAAAATATTTTTTTGTCCAGGTCTTAAAAGTTTTGATGGATTTGGGTAGTTTGATGTACCAAAAGTATATTTTCTATCAATACAAGATTTTGAAAATAGAAAGGTTAAAGATGTCATTAAAGGGGAAGAAGAAGACAGACAGAAGACAGAAGGAGCAGATAGAGGGGGGATTGGTTTGGCTCAGGGTCATGGTCAGGGCTCATCAGGATCACCAGTAGAGCATGCATCAATGGCGAGTTGACGGCTTGAGAAAAAAAAAAAAAAGAAAATAGAAGATTTTGCATTGTTCAATGTTGTGCAACTTCATGTTTGTGAACATGCCCTTGTTAACCCCCACCATGCCTAGCTCACTTCCTGAAACCTGCTGTTTTCTTAGACCAAAGTTCACTTTGCTGGAAAGGGAGGGAGGGAGGGGGAGGGGGGAGGGAATAAAAGAAGGGGAAACTGAGTTACGTTTAAAAAGTGGGCAGGTGGGAGGAGAGCATACAGAGAGATTTGTGCCAGGTTGTAAGGTTTAAAAAGCGATTGCTGTACTATGATATCCATGATCTCTTTGTAACATCATTATGGTGAGATGCCCTGACTATAGAATCACCAGTTACGTAGCAACAACCTCAAGGCAGGACAGTCATCAAAGAAAACTGCTACAAACTCTCTTCGGCTCTGGAAGTGGGATGGGGGGGCAATCAAGTCAAACGTCCTTTGTCTTCTGAGGGATTTTGCACTATGTGATACAATCAGTCTTGTTCCCCACATGGATTTTCTTTAGATGCATGATAGCAAACACAGGCCTACCTATGTTCTTTATTGTTCCATACGCAGCCTATTTATAGTGAGAGCACTCTCTTTACAGCGCTTTGATAAGGAATAACTGGGTGATTCGAGGCTATTTCATTATGAAGCCAAATTTAGGTGTGTTCTTGCTGTGGACAGTAGCACAAACACATTATTTAACCAGGATATGTTTGTGTCCCAGTGAGACACTTGAGCAAGCAAAAGCCTCTTTGCAGAGGCTCACATGCTACTCTGCTGTGACTGTCAGGTAAAAATGAACATCAACATTGTGCGTGAAGATGGTGATCCTTCATTTTGGCGCCTGTCTTTTAGAATCTGTGCACGGCTCTGAACCAAAAATAAAGCATATTGCTTTTTCAGAGCCACAGGGTTAATTCTGTGCTTTCCAGTGAAAAACATGTTGCTCCAAATTTGCTGATTGATAAGCAAGTAAAGCATTTTGAAGCCATGGGATTATCTGAAAAATGCATTGTTGCAATGCTGAAAACAGGACTATCTTCTTCACTGATGAACAGTTGACGTTTTGGAAATACTTGTTTCACTGAACAACAGTGATGGGAAACATATCATGCCACTATTCAAATGGTTAACCAAGGTGCAAGCTCACAACTGCACGTGTCCCATACTGTGTTTTTCATTGTTCTACTGTAGAAAAAATTTGATTGCAGTCAATATTAATAATTAATCAGCTCAGATGAGTGGCTTTCCAGTCTATGGTACCAGTGTGAATTCATCTATTGATCAATCAATCACCCAGATATTCCTCATCATTCATTAAAGGACTGTAAAAGCCTACGTGCAGTCTAAATACTATTCCCTGTCCTGTTACAGCACTAGTGTAATGAAATGGTATTTTTTTGTTATCTTATCGTTTTGTTTGTGTGAAAGTCATGATGTTTACTTTTTATATTACTTTTCGCCTCTGTACATGTATTCATTTTTGTTCATCTTTCAGCTTCATTATGAACTAGTAGTAGCAGCAGTAGGCTATTTTATGTAAGGTTGCATTGAAAATGACAAAATGTCTCCAGAAATTTGGGAGTTTTGAGGACTTTTGTTGCTTTTGTTTTTCATTGTTTCATGTGTTACTTTTATTAATTTTTTTTTTAAGGAAATCCACTTCCTGAGTTAAATACATTGAATGTGGATTGACTCAAGACCTGTTATTAGGCATATGTTTTTATATTGTGCAACTAGAAGCTCATTTCATTTTCTCGTTTGTTTTACATTTAGTGCACTCAACGGTTTCATTATGATTATTACAACCAAGAAAATCTTTTGTCTATTCAAGCTTTCCTTTTTTTTCAGCCTGACTTATTAAGAATTTTAATGAGCTTTACATGAGCTAAGAAAAGTGGTGATTTTTTTTATTCATTGATAGCCATGTGTTTGTAACATTTTACAAGAACCTTTGGAGTAAATAAATGTTGTTGCTTAAAATAATAATTGAATTTGGAATTTTAACAAAAAGTGAATTGAACACTCCAACAACATGACAGACTTGATGATAGGGCCCCATCCAGACAGGACACCAAGAGCTTACATCATTTTTAAATACCTCAGGATACAAAAGAACTAAAAGGAACTGTTTAAGCTGCAGTGGTAACAAATTTGTCAAGTTGCCTACAGCCTCATAAAAAAACTCACAAGGCCAAATTATCAAACTCAGGGCACAACAAAAAACAATGCAAGATTTGGATACTGTGTGGGAGGACTTTATTGTCAGAAAATTAACTTTCTCATTAGCAGTCTTAGCCCATTTTCCCACCGAGATTTGAGAGACCAGGGAGAAAAACTTAAATGCTTCCATTTTTTGCAGAGCATACTGATAGTGCAAAGTCAGCTGACCTGAGACTCTGTGCTTAATCAATTCAAGCATGTGTATAAGTAATGGATTTTTAGGTGACTGAGTTTCATATTGTGTTGTTGAAAAGACTGGCAGATGAGACACAGTAGTGAAGTGACATTAAAGACTTTGAATAAGGAGGAGGGGTGGGTGGAGGAAGAGAAGGCATTAGAGCAGGTGGGAGTATAAATGTGTTGGAGCCATAGACTGTATGGTCGGAGGTCAAGATGAGTGCTCAGGTCATGTTGGTGAAAGCTGTAGAGCGGCTGTTTGCATGAGGCTGAGTAATTCTTCACTTGCATCCAGTGTTGAAAACATTTGTTGCTTTGATTCTAACAGTGTAGATGATGGTGCTAGCAACATTTTCAAAATAAGATCAGTGGAAACTGACAAAGTTAGCATTACAATTACATTACAGTACAATTTGCAATTATGTAGTCTAAGGTTCTGCAGGTTCTTAGAAATCTGTAAGTCATGAATTAATTGATTATATCTGTAATACAGCTAGACTATGCAAGCTGTTTCCCAGATGAATGTTAGAAATAACGTCACTCGTGAATGTCCTCAAGAAATCTGCCATATCTGTAGAAACTGACACAGCTCTTGGTCAACCATGAAAATCTGTGCCCACTACATCCACCCAGTCCATCATTATACCATTATTTAGATGGTTACCCATGTAAACAACTCAGTTAATACTCCATCCTTCAATTTTCTTAATGCAGGCATTAAGGCAAAAAAGAGGAAAAAAGACACAAACATTTTCTTTCTTTCTTTCTTTCTTTCTTTCTTTTTTAATCTAAACTGTTTATCTTCTCATTTGTTTAAGTTATTTATACTTTGGTTTAATTTAGAGATCCAAAGAAGAACTCTGTGATATTTAGTTGCTTGTACACACTCCCCAAGTTTCTTCTTCTTGTGTGTGTGGTCTGTCTTTCCCTCTGTTTTCGGGTTGAGCTTGTCCTCTTGGAGGAATATGAAATATGAGATATGTTGGATGTTTTTCATAATAAACGTATGAATTCTTGTCTTTGTTTCTGTTCTTCACATGTAATTGAATGCCCTGCACAGCTCCGGCCACACCAATGTTTTCACTTTTTCAGATTGGACTTCTTCTCAGCCCTGGGCGGCACTATCCACTTTGTTTTGTTTATCATATGGTATATCATAATATTCCCAGCATACAGTAGCTCTACCCTCATTCAATGAAATCAGTCATTATAGTTGAAAACAATTGTGTGAGTATGCAAAGTCTTAAATAGGCCTTTTTCAGAGCAGACATTTCGATTTGTGACAAAATGAAAAGTAAAGTTACAAAAAAATTAACGATGGCTCCCGAAAAGTCATGACAGTGAGCCAGGACCGTGAGACTGATAATTAATTTTATTATGTACAACTGATCTTTTCCTACCGTGACATGCCAAATTGTTGCAATGCATATTTGTAGCATATTGCCTCTTTATTAGTCATTTAGGAGCCCTTATTAATACCTTATTCTTCGGGGTTATGTTTTTAAGGATTGGGGTGATGTTATCGAGAATGGAATCTATGTAAAACAACTTCCTTATTTGCTATCAATAAGCAGTGTTTGGGAGGTTATTGAGAGAAAACTCTTTGTTAATGGTCTAGTAGGTGTAGAATATGGTCATGCAGGATAAACAGCCAATATGCCACTAACATGCACGTTAAAAGGAAAGTAGATAATGGTGAATATGTGTACCTGAATATAAAGTGCTGCCAAAAAACTTTAACATAACATAGAAATACTGTAAAATATTCCAATTTAAAAAAAAGATTACTACAATAATAGACGGCAAATACTTTTGATATTTCTTGTTATTTTTAGTTTGAGATATTTCAGAAACTATCAAGGCCACTTCTTGTTTGACTGTGCCAGCTGACCCCGACGTCATCACGTCAGCGGAGAACGTGCGTCCAACACAGGAAGTTGAATTATCAGCTGATCCTGCTGGCTGTTGTTGATGCCCGAAGTTGCTGTTGTTTGGACACTGTGTTGCTCTTATCTGCTCCTGACATTGAAGACACATTAAACCCGAGAGAGGGACACGGTGGGCATTTACCGGCTGACGAGCTTATGAGTAACAAGGGAAGCGTCTCGCAACGAGGACTTTGAATTTGCGCACTAGCGGCAGAAGAGCTAGCTCCAGAGCTTGAAGGTTCGGTGAAAGAAGAAAGAAAAAGAGCAAAGACAGCCGACGGCTTGACGTGCTTTCTTTGTTTATGTCGTGCCAGTCTGAACCGCGATATTAATTTGTCTTTGTGTTTAATTTTTTTCTGCACATACGTGATTTATATTTATACTTTATTACCATTGCGCGGAGGACAGCTAGCTCGTCAGCTAACGTTAGCCCATAGCGCAAAGAAACAGTCTTTTTGTGAAGCTTTGATGCTTTCGTAACCTCCCGACAGTGACAGATAACGACAGCTAACAGTGAGAGGAGTCGGGTGTGGAGAAATTATTTCCGTGCCTCTGTATTTTTTTGTCACTGGATTAGTTGGTGTGTTGGAGACACAGGACACTGTAGCCGAACAAGTTGATGTTCACTCGTTATATCGAAGCCTGTTTGGAGACGTTTGTGGCTCTTGAACAAGTCTGACGAATCCTTTTGTTTACTCCTTTAAATCGACTGAATTCAGGTTTTTTTTTAAAAATCCTTATCGATTTGAAGGCATACAAACTAGTATTAGGTTAAGTGACAGCTGGCCTTTTACGTTCTAGTTTGGCTGGCAGGTTGCGTAATTTGTTTATGAGCAAGCTGTCAGCCTCTGCTGGGTAACTCGTTAAGATCTTATTTAAAACTTATGTACCCTTTGTAAGCCTTAGGTGATCAGTGTGTTCAGCCTTAGGTAGAGTTGTGGATTGTCATTCTAAATATTTAAAACATTTTGTCATTCTTCTGTAGTACCGTCTCAATGTCAAGAACATATGACATGTGATAAAGTGGCCACTCTTTACTGTAACCCATAGATTGAGTAGCTGTTTGATGCTCACACTCATGAGTCTGGTAGAAAAATAAGTAGATAGAGGTATGAATTAAAGGAGCCATCTGAAACTATTGCGAGAAAGTGCTGTGATCAGGCAGAGAGAGGAGAAGAGAAAGGGTCCCTCAGAGGGTCCCACTGTGTCTTGAGGTGAGGTGAGCTGCCCCCCACTACTTGCCAATGCTGGATCTGGAGGTGGTGCCTGAGAGATCACTAGGAAATGAGCAATGGGAATTCGCCTTAGGTGGGTTTTACAACAACATTTTCAAGTTCTAATCACATACCTCACACAGATGGACAAAGAGAACAAGACTACAAGCTATTCATTAATGTTTGAAGCCACACTTGAAATAATTTCCCTGCATATTTGTGCTATTCTCTTCATTTGTCTCCATGTGTTTATATGACTGTGTTTTCAGGGATGCCATTGGCCCAGGCCATCTCTATTCTGCAGAAACACTGCCGCATCATCAAAAATGTCCAGGTGCTATACAGTGAACAGGTAAGATGGCCAAATGTACTCTCTCTTGCTTTCTCACACACAGAGACGCACATAAATGTTGATCAGCATTTTCATGAATCCCTTTTTGGGCAGCAGTACAAGTTTTTGCATGTTTTTTTTTTTGTTTTGTTTTTTGAGGATTTCCTGTGTTGCAGCAGTAATTCCAGTCACTTTATAACCCAAAATGTTTACATATTTTGTTATTTTTTTTAGTTTAATATCTGTATATTACCTTATCACAGATGTAGTATTTATGTCTATGCAGACTGGTAGAAGTACTGAACATATGTTGGAGGTAAATTTGAAATGTTATTACATTGTTTGTCCACTAGAGAGCACTGAAAGGTTTATTTTTTCAACATAAATTGTCCCACTCAGCACTTTATGCTGGCCACAATTTTTAAATAAGGGTATGTATTAGTATTAGGGTATGTGTATATCTAAAATTTATATAGGCAGATATGTTACCTGATTTATCAAGAATTTAAATATCAGTCTCAAAAACCCATTATCAGTCAGCCTATAGTTAAATTCTTTCCCCAGGCTCAATAGCTCTAAATAATGTCTGTCGAGGAAGTTGTCTTAGATTCAAGATTTATTCAAGAGCAACTGGAAGCAGTTCTTCACATTAACGTGAATGACAGTCCATTTTCTGTCTCATTTAAAAATTAATGTGCTGTAATGCTGGTGTGGGCCTTGTTTCCCTTGAGTTCTAAAACAGTTGATTCAGATTGTTTGCTTATCTACATATCTGTTTATGTTGCCACATCCTCCTGCCTCTCAGTTAATTAACTAGTTTGTTTATCTCCTCTCTAGACGCCACTCAGCCATGACCTTATACTGAACCTGACTCAGGATGGGATTAAACTGCTGTTTGATGCCACAAATCAGAGACTCAAGGTGAAAATTGTTGATTTTGGGTGTCAGGGAGTAGCAGAGCCAGTAGTGTGTGGGCACTGAGATTCAAGTTCAAAGAGATTTAAAGTGAGAGACTCAAAGAGAGAGAGATCTGCAGTGTGGTTCCAGTGCCATCACCCCAATAGAGACTGCCTCTTAATAACATCATGGTCTGATTTGACAAGTATATATTTGCTGATATGATACAGGGACTGAAATGATATAGGAGTTGCACACCAGATATTAATGAGAGAGGGTTGTGGTCTTTCTTGCTGTTATTCAACAGCAGCAGCTTATCACAGTTATCACAACATTTTCAGTATACTCTCCTAGCCTTGTTGATAACATTTAAGTAAGCATTTGTTTTGCACTTGTACCCTAACTTTGTCCATCTTTCTGGGTGACAGGTGATTGAAGTGTATGACCTGAGCAAAGTCAAGTTGAAATACTGGTGAGTAGAGATCTACAATGCCTAAAGCAAATCAATGGAATCAAGCCTGTTGAATAGCTGCTAATGTAGCAAGGATAAGCCATTTTTTAAATTATATAGCCTGTATCTATGGGCACAGATCTACATATATAAGGGTCATTGTGTGTCTAGACGGTCCATTTTATGTTGCTGTGGAGATTGTTCAGTTGCAAGTTATAGCTCCTCACAGGCATGGAGCCACTTATTGAAAGACCTCACGCTAATGGAGACTGCCTGTTTTAATGTGTTTCTTAAACTCTGTGTATGATTTTCTTTCAGTGAAATCCATTTCACTTCTCTGACTATAGCTCCTCCACTAATGCAGCACAGCTTGTATGAATGTTAATAGATGTAACACTGGCTGTGTCTGTGTGTTTGTGTGTGTGTGTGTTTCAGTGGAGTCCATTTCAACTCTCAGGCCATTGCCCCCACAATAGAGCAAATAGACCAGTCATTTGGAGCTACTCACCCAGGAGGTACTTTACAAAGCACAAACATACTCTCACAAAACTACTTACTGTACATTTTGATCTACTTTAAATCAGATCTAAATCTTATTCCTTTTCATCCCCCGTCATCCAGTTTACAATGCTGCAGAGCAGTTGTTCCATCTCAACTTTCGTGGACTGTCCTTCTCCTTCCAACTGGACTCATGGAATGAAGCTCCAAAATATGAGGTGAGAATGTTTCCATCAGTTCCCTTGTCAGCTTTGTAAAGAAGGGCTGAGTGGACTTTTCTTCAGGGGAATCAGGGCAGCCCTGTGATTGAAGTGATTGCCCTTCATGTGGACAGTCTGTAGGCTGACGTGGGCATGTTTCTGAATCCCTGTCAGCTTGGTGTTATGTAATAATATTCAATGATGTGGGACTGAATGCAGAAACTAAGTGCATGTTGAGAATGTTATTGTCTTGCTGCTTGTCTATACTTTTTTCTTTTTTTCTTGGATGTCTCTGACAGATCTCAAAATGCAGCAAGTACAAATTCCAGTCTTGTACTGTTGAGATGTCAAAGTCTCATTTCAGTGTTATGTAAGCAGTAAAAATCTGACTGCAGCAGGGACTTGAAGGACTTTGGTTAGCCCAGGCAACATGAGTTCATAATTAAATTCTCCAAGACAACACAGACACCCAGCAGTTAACGATTCAGATTTTCAAGGCAATCTGCAAACTGTATCTTATATACATACTTTCTGAATACAACCCTGATTCCAAAAATGTTAGGCTGCTGTGTTAACCATAGATAAAATGATTGTGATAATTAGCTAATCCTTTTTGACATATACTCAATTGAAAATTGCACAAAGACAATATATTTCATGTTTGACCTCATCAACTTCATTGAGTTTTGTAAATATCTGCTTATTCTGAATTTGATGGCAGCAACATGTTTCAAACAAGTTGGGACAAGAGCAACAACAGACTGTGAAAGCTGTGGACTGATCCAAAAACACCTGTTTGGATCATTCCACAGGTAAACAGGTTCATTGGTAACAGGTGATAGGATCATAATTGGGTATGAAAGGCTCATCTTGGAAAGACTCAGTTGTTCACAAGCGAGGATGGAGAGAGGTTCAACACTTTGTCAAACACATGATTGCAGAAAGGAGATTACTACATTGACTCAGGAACACTTCGTAAAACTGTTTCGGTAAACAGAGTTTGTTTGCAAAGAATTACATTTCGTTTTAAATAATGTTTCTCCAGTGTCTCTCAGTGTCTTTGGAATCACGGGTTGCATATGAAGTGGTTTTACTGTCTGTACTTTACAGCTGTGGATGCCTTGGATGAAGCATGTCTTGAACTTGTTGCACTGCCGTCTTCTCCATTTTGTAGCTTGCTACTGTGAAAGCACACATCACACAGTGATTATTTTACTGCTCCCTTTCAACAGTTCAGTTCACCTCAGCTGAATTATGTATCATAGGCAAAGGTTTTGAAGCTTATCACATGTTTTTGGTTTAGCCATATCATATTTATTTGTGAGATGACTGTAACTGCATTGTTAATTTGATTGACTGAGCTCCATATTGAATGGTTTTGCTTGACTGTCTGAAACTACAGCTTCTGCTTACTTGTCATCTGTAGTCGCAGGTGTGCAGGTATAAACACAGTAGTTTCAACTTCAATCTGAGTCATAATATTTGCATTTTTTTTTCTAAAGTGCAACACTCAGTGACAGTTTGTTTCTGGTTTGTTATGAGCGTCAGATGACAGATGGATATTTCTGAGATTCTTTGTGAACGGAGTGTTGTTTAGATAAAACTGATACAGTGCACTGAAAATAACTATAAGCACTCTAGAGTTTTATTTTGCATGATGTTCAGAACATATTCAGACCCAATTTTGCTTTTCCACATTTGATGTGAATTTTTTTCCTTATCACTCTACACAATACCTTACAGGAAAAAATCTAGTTAACATTTGAAAATGCTAAATGTCATGAAAATTTCCTTCGGGCAAATTAAACTTAAAGTTTTTTTTTTTTTTCTTTTAAATTTCTTAAAATGTACATGCTTTTGCTTTTCTTTGATATCTCATCTGCAGCCATTTTGCATCGCTGTTGCTCAGTAGTGCAACTTAGAAATATTCAAAAAACCAGCAACAGAAATGAAGTAACCTCTGCTGAGTCACAATACATTTTGATTGCATACTCCCACATAACAAAGTTGCTACCAGAAATCCAAGTTGGATTAAAATTTGCCAATCAGTGGAGGCACTGTTTTTGAGTTTTTCCTTCTAGAATGTGGATACTTAGGTCAGTCAGTGAGTTATGAATTGTTGAGATGCTTTACTCCACCATGCTTCATTGAAATTGTCACATCTTTCTGTGCTTGAGATAAATGCACTTGTGTGAAACATCATTTTGTCTTCATAATATGTGCAGCATGTTAATGTACACACACACACACACACACACACACACACACACACAATATACATATATATGTATACCTGTCCTGTACTACTCCCAGTTGTTTTGCCTTGGCAGCCTAACTTTGCCATGGGTTTGGCCTCCCTGCAGATTCCACACGGGGCCATGGTCAAGAGGATGCACATTTACACTGGCAACAACCTGCAAGAAACAAGGTAACATACATATGCAGCTACACAAACCAGACATCACTTAGAGTGGACATACCTCTAACAAAGTGCTTAAAGTTTATTGATAGAAAATCTTAGGAGGAGTTTCATCCCAATCTGACAGCAAACATTTCCAAATAAACAAAGAATTCATTGAAATCTGTAAACATGTTTTTCTAACATGTATGCCACTAAATGGGACCAAAGGACAAGGAACAATAACGAACAATGTGAATTTCATTAACTCACAGTTTTGATGGTCATTGTTTGATATATTTGCTGCTGTATTGTTGAGTCCCGCGGGCTCGACTGAACTGCAGAACTCTTTTGTTCTTTATTCTGTCAAACTTCTAAATCAGAGTTCTGTTTCTCAGTAGGTTTCACTGTTCCCATGTGGACGAAGCACTTAATGTGAAAATGAGTGATGAAACTGATCCACTGCAGCTGTTTATTCATTATCTCTGATGTGATGTAATATGTGTTATAGTATTCATTTTGTTGTTTGGTTAAATGATGTGTTCTGTCTTTTATGTGAAACAGTGTAGGTCTTGGGATGCACAACAAACTTCAGAAGAATACACTCACATAAAGTGAAATCAATCAATTAAGAAACAACATTATTTGATTTCCTTATTTCAGATATTAATCTGACTGTGCG
This sequence comes from Centropyge bicolor, assembly GCA_037975185.1. Taxonomy (NCBI): domain Eukaryota; kingdom Metazoa; phylum Chordata; class Actinopteri; family Pomacanthidae; genus Centropyge; species Centropyge bicolor. Next base: position 34,462 of record JBBMOC010000228.1, on the reverse strand, counting down.
AGGTTTCCTCAGTTTAACATTTGACAAACTGAGCAAATGTGTGCAGAAAAAAATACAATAACACCAAGACCACCAAGGGACACACACGCAAAACCACACTGTTGTTCTCTCTGTCCTCAGAGCTCCGGTGATGCCGTTGGCTTGTTTCCTTGGTAATATCTATGCAGAGTGTGTGGATGTCCTGAGAGACCGGGCCGGGCCTCTGGGGCTCAAACTCCGCCTTCTCACTGCAGGTAACATATGTCTCTGTGTCTGTGTGTGTCCTGGGGACTACAAACTAAAATTTAGGATTAGGCTCAACATGTCCCCAAGTGTTTTCCTCACATAACCCCATGCCTGAATTGTGATTCACAGCATGTTTCTTTTCTCTTGCCTCCAGACTTCCTTGACATTTCTCCCACAATCTGTAATCCTGCTGTAAAGTTAGATCTAAACAAGAAATCCAAATATTTTGAAATTGGCATTGAACACAATTCAGCACACATTTTGTATTTACGATCAATTTTACTATATCCATGATGATTGTGCTAAATTTGTCTCCGCTGCAAACTAATCTTAAGCCAATTAACGTTCCTTATTTTTTAAAAATTTCTTTAACATGGACAAACACAGATTTAGCTGCAGGTACCTGGCTGGAGGTCATCATTCCCACTGCTGTTCTCTTACATGCTGTCCTTTGTTTTCTTATCATTTGTGGAGTTTGAGTGATTTCCTTTCCTGTTCTTTTTGTAATGGCTGAGTGCAGGTTGCGGTCCTGGTGTGATGGGTGATGCTAAAGTGAGGTCCCTAGAAAGAAGCATCTACTTTGGAGATTCCTGTCAGGATGTACTGGGTGCTCTGGGCTCGCCGCATAAAGTCTTTTACAAGTCTGAGGACAAGGTAGATATACCCTGTTACGGCCAGCCTAGGGGAACCGGACCGGAACATGAATGTCCGTCTTTCACTGGAGTCCAAGTGACCACACACGAGGTTTCAAAACAGAAAATGATTAATTTATTTACAATATGATAATAGTGGGAACAAAAAGCGACTGAGCACAGCTCAGTGGTGTGTTTAACTTCGGAGTGAGCCGAGGCCAAAATAACATATTATATGATATACCTAACTTAAGATAAGATAAGATAAGATGAGATAGGTCCCCCTCAGGGGAAATTCACTGCACAACTTGTTGTTGTTATTGTTGTTCCACATCCTCTCCTCTATCAAAATGGCAGCTCATTTATTCCCGCTGGGATCATAATAGTTCCTGTTAATCCAAACGAATTGACTCTGTTACCTACTAACAAACTACATTATTTGCTAGATGTTGAATGTCAACCTTTTACTCACTTGAGTCAGTATTTGAGTTCCACCTCAATCATGATGCACAGTAGAATATGTGTATCCATAATTATCTGAGAGTAGATCAAACATAAATAGGCAAACTAATGATGACACTGACAGTTTTACAATACAATAAATATTCTTTTATTGACAGTAGATTAAATGACTATGTGCAATCTGAAAGTGATCAACCGTGATCAATCCAAAGAGAATTATCATCCAATTCTGCATGCCTGCAAAGCTTTTGAATGTATTTCAGCTCATTGTTCTGGTTTTACAACCACAAATAAAATTTTTGGTTCAGTCTCACCACTTTCATCAAGCTCTTCCCAGCAGTAAGTGGCAAAGCACCAAACAGCAAAGTTATTAGCCAGCAGCTTCAGAAAGTTCAACATTTAACAGATAAAAAGCCAAATATTGTTTCTGACCAGTGTGTTGAAGATCAAACCAAAGCTAAACAAAGAGTGAATATTGGACTTATGTTCATCCAGTGGCCAGAAACACAACTTGAGATAAATGTAATTGTTTCTCCAGATCTGCTGAACATGACAATAGTCAATTGTGGCATTAATAGGGAAGACATCCTGTATATATTCATGAATATAAAATTGTCATTTCTGTTCTGTATCATTATGTGTTCTGTTTTATTTTAGATGAAGATCCACTCTCCATCACCTCACAAGCAGGTTCCTTCTAAATGTAATGACTACTTCTTCAACTACTTCACCCTCGGAGTGGTACGTAAACTCAGCCGAGGCTTATTTGTGTTTTTAAGTTTGTGTTGTTAAGTGACTGTTTTCTTAAATCGTTGTGTTAATATAGCTATTCTTTGAGAGAGAAACACAAGGAAGTACTACTACTTGCTTGAGCATGTTTCTGATGTACTGATAGTAGACATAGTTGTGGTGAAGCATAGTATAGTACTGCTGATGGTGGATCCAGCTAATGGAGGTGACAAGAACATGCCAGACACATGATGTAAATGTCACAATTTTAGTTGATGGATAACATGCATGACAGAATAATTGGACATGTGTATCAGCCAAAATGTGTAGAGAATTGTTATCTTTATTTATTCTGACTGTGTTAGGTTTGTGTCTCTGATAATTCTTGCAGTGCATGTATATTGTCATCTGGTGAGTTATTTGAAGTAAAGTGTGTGAATAGCAGAAAGTGTACTTCAGCCAAAGCAGGGTTCATGGAAGGGTTTATTGCAGGACTACTGGATTGTATTGTACAGCGGGTTTTATTTATTTTGATAACTTAGTGTCAGGTCTGTTTTCAGTATTGCACAGAAGTTTCCTTTCAGTTGGTGTTTTGTTTTTTGTTTTTTTGGACTGTTCAGATCTGGGTGATCTGATGTGGGTGTGTAGTCCTGCTTTTATCTGCATTTACTCTCCCCTCTGTTTGCAGTAGATAGGGCCATCGCGAGCTGGTCTGGTCAAGAATATGGCTCAAAAGCAATCTTAACAACAACAATCTTAAAACATGTCATTATTCTCATTCTTATTTTTTAGGATATCCTGTTTGACTCTACAAGTCACCTGGTTAAGAAGTTTGTCCTCCATACCAACTACCCTGGACATTACAACTTCAATATGTAAATATCTTGCTATCTAGTATACTTTCCTTCTTTATGATTACTTTACCCAGTTTTTGTCCACCTTTCTGTCTCTCTCCATCATAGCTGACAGTATTGAAATCCTCTATGTGTAATTATCTGCACTGTTATGGCTGGCTCACAGGCCACACCAAAGAAGGGAGACACACACCAAACCTGGCAATAACAAACTGAAAAAGAAGTCATATTATGCTCTCAAGTTCACCCTCTTTTCTCTATTATTACCTCTGACACTGTAGCATGTGATGTGTGTCTTTAGTTTAATTTTCTCTGCTTTGGATGATGTGTCCTCTCTCATCACAGATATCATCGATGTGACTTTAAGATTCCACTTGTCATTAAAAAAGGTGAGACAATTTTCCACCACGAATCACCCCTCGGTGAGGATGGTATGATGTTGACTTTTAATCTGCCTTTTATCTAATGTCTGTCTGTCTGTCTGTCTCTATTCACTTTAGAAGGAGCTGATTCTCAGACGGAGGACTGCACCCTAACCACATACAGCAAGGTCAGTTATGGATTTTATTGAACTGTTATATTTTACTAGAAGTCATTGTTTTGTTGTAAATAAAAGTCCTGTGGTATCACTTAAATTGAGTACAAATGTCCCTGAATTTGCCTCAATTTTGCTTGAGGACCGTTCTCATAGAGATGAGTCACTGGGGGGGTTTAGTGAAAATGGGATGCAACATTTGGTCTTTACTTCAGCAAAGATCTACAATCTCTGCCTCCTCTACTACACAGTGTGTCTGAACATATTCTGTCACCTGGAAGCTAATACAGTTGTGAACCTTTTTATACAGGCCTCGTGATCTTATGATACAAACAGCAGATAAACTATCCTTTTTTAATCTACTAATTACTTTTGTTTCTCTGCCAGTGGGATCAGATTCAGGAACTGCTGGGTCACCCGATGGAAAAACCTGTCGTGCTTCACAGGTAATAGATCAAATTGTTATATTTCTACTTTAAGTGTGTCCCACAGAGGTCTAAGATTGTGTGTTATACTAACACTAATTCAGAAATATAACATTTAAGGCAAGATTTTTATAACAAATTAAGTTCCTCCTGAGATTAACAAATGTTTGTGTTTGACAGGTCCTCATCAGCCAATAACACCAACCCCTTCGGCTCTACTTTCTGCTTTGGACTGCAGAGGATGATCTTTGAGGTCAGAACACGTATCTCTGTAGCATTGGCAAGCAGTCAAGTGTGTACAACCCTGATTCCAAAAAATGTTGGCATGCTGTGCAAAACATAAATAAAATGTGCCAACCTCCAAATACTTTTTGACATGTAGTCAAATGAACAGTACACAGTCAATGTACGCGATGTTTGACCTCATCAGCTTCATTGGTTTTGTGAGTATCTGCTTATTTTGAATTTGATGGCAGCAAAACATTTCAAGCAAATTCTCATCCTCAAAAGGCTACTTGTGTAAAGGATAACGTCAGGGCTAGGGATGGGAACCGAATTCAGTACTTTTAATTCCGTCGGTACTACCAAGTACTGATTGATGTAAATTCAAACAGTACCATGTTTCGTTACCTAAACGCATCCTTGTGACTGTGAGGCAGTGGGTGATTTTCCATGCCGGACATGAACACAGCATTGCACGCACAAGAACGTAATGACGTCAGTAGTCTCGGGTTCAATCAACAAAGCAAGCATGGCTGATGGAAAGTGCTCTAAAGTATGGCTCCACTTTTTTGCTCACTGCAATATTTGTGACGCGAAGTGCTAGACCAGCAGCGGGAATACTTCTAATATGAGGAAGCATTTGGTTAAGCATAAGATTTTCTCAAGGCTGAAGAGTGCACAGTTTTCGACAGCCTCAGATCTACGGAGTTGTAACTCCTGCATTTAGCAGCACACCTGCATCCGTTAGCGACTACACTATACCTTTATTTATTTTTACTCCATCCTCTTTTCCTCATTCGTTTTAAACATATTTGCCATCCATGGACCCCCATCGCACAATTTTTCCAGAGGGGAAAGGAAAGGAATAGGAGTAGGTGGAGCTGGGTTTTAATTTGTGCATTATTGAGAAAAAACTCTACTAGCTCTAGGGTTTCCATGTTGAAGACATTTGTGAAACAACTGTGATGTTACAATACAAACAGTTGGATGTTGTTTTGATATATTTATTATATATTTATATATTTATTATTGATATAAGTTTGTATATTGAGAAATAAATATGTTAAATTGAAAAATTTTGAGATTTTATTATTAAACAAATTAACATTTATTACCATATAAACACACACAAAAGTAAAGAAAATTGGTACTGTTGAGTACTGATACGATTCCAAGGTACCGGGCATCAGTACCGTATCGGTTTAAATGTGACAGGTACCCATCAGTACTCAGGGCTCACGAACACTTTGTAAAACTGTTGCGGTAAAAACACGGATGGTTTGCAATTGATTGCATTTCATTTTTATTTACCTTTTTTACAGCATCCCAACTTTTTTAGAGTAGGGGTTGTACAAGACTGTAAAGTGTCTGTCTCGCAAAGGAAATGACACAATTTTGCCCACAATCTTTCATTTCTAAGTTGAAGTGACCTGAGGCGACATTGTGGAGGAGTTGTGTGTTTACCCCATTAAAATGACTGGCAAGACAGATGACAGGAGTAATCAAGTAATCAGAAGTGATCGTTACCTAGTTCTGTCTAGATAGAAGTTTTGGCTGCTTTGCATCAGGTTGCTTGAAACTGTATTTTTAAAACAAAGGCCTTGAATTTTTTAAGTCCATACCTTATGTATGTGATCCAGTCCATTTGAAAACACACTATCTGTTTCCCCTCTTCCTCAGGTGATGCAGAATAACCACATAGCATCGGTGACCCTCTATGGTGCTCCACGGACCACCAGCCAAGCCCGACCTGAGTCCAGTAGTAGTTCCCACTGAACAAGAAACCAGAACCACATCCCATTCTGGCCTGTCCTGAATCTAGTACCTCTACTGACTGAACCTCTAACCCAGAGCCAGATTCTTAACCAAGCAGACCTAACCCAGAACAACACAGTTACTCTTTCCCAGCTCAGATGCTACTCATTGAACAGAAACACAACAAGAACCCAGAATAACCAGATCAACTTTTCCTGGTGGGTCCGAAGACTTACTCTTCCAACCAAACACTGTCAGCACAGTCAACCCAACACAGACTATCCCAGGAACCAGGATCTAGTGACATGGTTGGAGTGCAGGAGCACTGAAGCCAATAGAATGATTTCTTGTGTGGGAACATCACGGTGGTGCTGCACACTAACACGGTGAAGAAAACTGTGCTCTAGTAGAACTCAGCTGTTTCCTGTGTTCATCCAGCGACTGCATTCGTCCAGGACCACAGAGGAAGAGTTTGTGACTGTGGTGTGGATGGCATGGTTCCCTGTAATGGCAGCCTGAATAAGACAACAATCTCCATTACACTGTGTTGGTGAGATGATCAGCATTTAAATATCATCTGCAACAAATCTCCAAGTGTTTAACATAGAGTTGCAGACTTAATATGGCCTCCAATGAAAATTGCTGTGGCCAAAGTCTTGAAACAAACTCTAGCTTGACCTACTGTATACACATCAACCAACCACACTGCCAGCCCAACCAGTACCGCCTGTCTTCCTGCCACATCTTCAGAACCAGACCCAACTGGCTCAATCACAACTTGGACACATCCAACCTGCAAAGAACCAAACCAGCCCAACCCAACCAAGAGCCATCAGAGCCAAACATACATCGGAAGCTGCAGAGGACCTGTAACCAAAAACAGAAAAACACAAGAATCCAGATTTTGCCGTACAGAAGAAGAACCAAACACACTCAGGGTTTGGAGAGACATGTGGCCCAGAACACACCCACAACGGCCGAGTGACCAGATATGAAGCCTTCGAAAGTCGAATGATCCAAACATCAAACATCAGCTCCCTCCCCTCACTCTTCTGCCACCTCTCTTCAGTGGTGCACACACACACACACACACACACACACACACACACACACACACACACACACACACACACACACACACACACACACACACACACACTCAGTCAAGCACACAGCTGTAAACACTCTTCAAACCACAGCTGTTGTTATTTGCAGCTTGTCTGTGTCCTTGCTCACACACACACTCACATAAATAAGCGTCTGCATGTGTTAGGCTGCTGATTTTTGAACTGACATTTCAACAGACTTTAATTGAAGCACACACACACAACATTTCAACCCCTCCACTACTATACTCACATGTATTTCTAATACATGAATGCTGGTTTATCTTTTTAGCCTTTTTAAAGCGCGATACAACATGGAGACATGCAGGCATGACACAAAGATTTGCATGAACTTGGCAGACGTTTTTGAATGAGAGGAGACTTATTACAAGCACAAACTGGCAACCCGTCTGTTTATTCGATCCTGCATGTTGTGAGGGGACTCGGCACACAGGTTTTTTTTTTGTTTGTTTGTTTTTCTCTTCACTCATTCACACCATGACCATTTTCCATGTTCTTTTTTTAAAAAAAACAGTTTGTACATTTGCACTAATACACACCTTTTTACTTGATTGGTTGATTGTGCCCTATCTCAGAGATAGAGTTGTGGGGACATTTGGAGAGATAGTGGTGTGTGAATGTGTGTGTGTGTGTGTGTTTTGTTATCCATAATTTGGACAGAGGAAAGGTCCTCATTAGGTGCATGGTGTGTGCAGTCATGTCCTCTGTGTTACACTCTTTCCTCTGGGTAATTCTCTGTCTCTACATCTGATTGCTGCATTGCAATTCATCCCTCAGCAGTGTCTGCATTTATTTCTTCGTTGAATTGCCAAATGCTACAGCCAAAGATGTTTCAGGATGATTTAATTTGGTCTGCTGACATTATTACTGTAATCTCTTGTCCAAACCTGTCCTATGGAGAGAGTAGTGCGTTTGTCGTCTCCTTTCTGTTACATCTTTTTGTCATTGCTGTGGTAAAGCCTCTAAATTCAGCTCCTGGTTTCTGTAACTGCTAATGTAATAACACAAGATGTTAAAAGCTGACTGGTGTGAATGTTGTGTGAAACCAATCTGGAGTTGGTTACAGCTGGAGACACGTTAACAAAAGTAACAAGTAGTGTCGTCCCACTTGTGAGTGTCTCTTGTACAGTGGTTACTAGAGTTGTTTTTAGAGCTGTCATTTAAAGAATTACCATTATCTCTGGATTCAGTACATTTCGACCCATTTTAGAAATGGGGAAAGAACATCAGTCATTCCTTCATCCTTACATTTGTTTGCATCGCCCTCCCAATGTATGAATTTAAAATCTTCTTAATCACAAACGTTTGAATAAACTGTGTATTAATTTTAATACACACATTCTCATTTATTGTCCCTTGATACAAATGCCATTTGTTTTCGTTTTGTTTTTAGTTGTTTTCACCATTGCTGAATTTATGATCATTTGTATCAACATTTGTGTAGGCATCAGGGTTGAAGTCAGGGCCCGTATACATGACTAAATGTTGAAAGTGCTGATTGGAACATTAAGAACATAAAATACCAAGCTGGCTGCTTAACAGGTTTGCAAAAATGCAGTGTTTTTTTTTTTGGGCTGAGATGTTTTATTATTATATTTTATTCAAAATGACTTCACTGTGCTAATTTATTCTGCATGTTTTGACTGAGTAAATTGATTGATTATCCCTTACTGAAACCAAATGGCATCACAATGTAAGATAGCTTGCGACAGAATCCACAAGAAACAGCCAATCAACTGTGCAGTTTTTCATTGTATTATCAGAAGAAGTGTCAAAATCTCTCATTCATAGTAATTCCTTCTTTTTTTCACAATTTCAATATTAGCCCCTAGTTCCATTTTCTTGTTTTTTCGTGCAGCCTGGCTTTGAACTTTAGGCTTGTTTAAACCCATTTCCTGTGGTTTCTTACTGTGCAAATGACCGAGAGAAGACCACATGAAGAAATGAATTTCTACGCTGTGAAAATCCAGTCAGTTAGGCTGTTTTTTTCTGTTCTATATGTATCGGGCCCTGATGCTTGGAGTTGATGTACAAATGCTGTAAATAGTTGTGTGCTCTTATTCTGCTGTCCTCTTATTAACATGATCTTAATGGCTTGGCACGGACGCAACTGACTCAGGCACTGGCTGAGTATCTCAAGATTTCCTCCTTGATTCTGAAAGCTCAGGAGGAGGTATCACAACTGACTCATTAACAGTCACTGGAAGTTTGGGTTTTTCTTTTTTTTTCAAGTCCAGACCACTAAGTATTGAAACTTTTTCTTGTACAATGCTAAGGCTGCAAATACACAGAAGTGTTGGGTGTCAGTAGATCACCCTGATTCAACTCTGCTTGAGCTGCTAACTGCAGGGTGTTCGCGTTTGACCCCCAGAAATGGCATTAAACACAAAGCTCCATTTACGTAGGCAAGGAAAAAACTAATCTTTATTCACATTCGGACTGGAAGAGAGCTCTGGTAGAGATGTTTTTGTAGGGTGGACAGAACCTGATTCAGAGTCTAGCATTGGCATGTAGCTAGATTATATGTCTACTTGTTTACACTAGAAAAAATATCTCTTTGGCTGCAGCTTTCTTGTAGTCAGACTCCCTCCTAAGTGAGGTGATGTGGTTTCTGAAAGAGAGAGATGGATGTTTCACAGTCTGGTTTCTTAAACTCCCAAAAAGATCCCAAAAGCTAAAATAATGTTTGTGGCTTCCAACAAATGAACTAATTTTCTCACTGGGCTCCCAGGTTTAAGAGTGAAGTCCAGCAAAGTCTGATGAACGTGGAAACACAAAGTTCCCCACTCCTGTTCTGGTTTATCCACATGTGGAGTCAAATAAGGAAACAGATATAATATAACATGAAAGCTATATTCAAACATGTTCCTACAGCTTGCTTTTGTGCAAGTAAATATGAGAAAATCAAGAAGAAGAAAAAAACACAAAACTGTTGAACATTGTGCCTCATCTCCCACCGAGCCTGTCTTTGACTTCTGTCTCTATCTCCTCTGTAAAAAAAAGGAATCTCCTTGTACATACAATTTGAGAATGCATTTGAACTGCATCATTGTACAGTACGTATGTGTGCGTGTCACAAGAGCATTAGCAACAAGCTAACATGGTATTATGGCCGTCTCAGTCGTTTTAGTTTTCCTGTTACCTGCGAAGAATGGCAGGTTGGGTTGGGTTTCCCAAAACAACAATGGGTTTTTCAGGGGGTTTTTCATCATTATGTTTAGTACTTTGTTCTCTTTCTGTTTTGTATGGTGTATGTGTTTATAACTACACCAAACACCCAGAACAATGTGCAAATGTTCACAACGCTTAAAAGCTCATCATACTACTGTTACTGTGGAATTCATGATTTTAGCAATGTAATTCTGCTAAAAAAAAAAAAAAAAAAATCTACTTGTCCAGAAGATGGTATCAGATTTTCATCAGAACTACAGGAGAAACTTCTGTGTCTCCCTCCACTCTGCTGAATTGGAATAAATTGGCCACTACCCAACAGATCTCTGAGCTTTGCTCCATTAGAAGCAGATGGGTCAAAGACGATATGAAAAAACAGAAACCATAGAAGCAGAAGCGAATGAAACAAAGATGCTTCTGGGGGGAAACATACATAAATGCCCAACTTCCGGGGAACTGAGTTCAGCACAATCCACACACTACATGCTGATATATGAAGAAAACTATATTCTGCTCATGAACCCAGTTTTGGTAAACCCAAACCCAGCGCCACAGACGGTCAGTGCCGTGATGATGCATTGCTACTGAGAGACAGAGAGGAGCTATAGGGTGCTGGGTAGTTAATCTCACCCAAACTCAGGTGGACATATCAAATCCTTGTTTTTTCTAAAGGTTTTTAAGCTAGAAAAACAAGTGAAAACCTAAATCCGGAGGTCTGTGTGGCTTTTAGAGTCCACCTGTTTTTCTTCCTTTTTTTTTTTTTTTTAAATTTCATTGAATGCGGGAATGAATGAATGATTGTCATAACCACATTGTTGTAATTTATAACTGAGAGCTTCAGTTCAGTGTAATGATAATCTCATATTAACGCTTCGTATTGTCTGTTCTTGGTATCATATGTTCTGTTGCCCATCTCGCTTATTCTCCTCCGAATATTATTTGTGGACATTTTAAGCCCATTTCTGGAAATGGGGCAGTTATACTTAATTAAAACTTGTGAAATTCATTGGAATGTGGCGTTTTATATTTTGAATACTATAACTTTGTGTATGAAGAAATAAGTAGATTTATTCAGCATGTCCACTGAAAAAAGGCAATAACAATACCATGTAGTGCAAAGAGAAGGATTAGGTCGACTGAAAGCTTTGCTCCAGCAAATTACTTTTTGACTGTGTTTGATGATGGTTGTTGAGATGAGCTACTGCTGTGCAATCTCAAACAACTCCAATGCAACATTTGGACTTTTATGAAATCAAATGCTCACTGTTCATTGACATCAAAGTTCATTTTCTGTGTGTGCAACCAGGATATGAAAAAACAATAAAAATGTGGATGTGAAAAAGACCGTGAGGTTTTTATTTCTTAGTCTAGACAACCTTGAAACTTTCTGTCGTTACTTTGACATTGAGTTAAACCTCAACATCTGTCTTGTATTAGTCACAAAGAAAGTTGGTTTTATACAGAAAAAGTAGGGAATCTCCCTCAAAGTGTCTGAGATCCTAGGAGATCTCGTACCTTAAATTTACATCAGTAGACCTCATTCATCATTAGGACACAAAACTAAATACTTTCTGAACAAATAGGCAAAACACAACACAAATCACAGGTTGAAGCTTATTTGTCCACAGCTGTCTGCCAACACGTATGGCCATGCATACAGTTAATCAGTTTTAATTAATAAGCAGCCCAGTGTCCCTGAACTGAAACTCTGAAATACTCACCCTGACCAATTCTGCTTGACAGTGAAGACTTTGGGATGATGTGGCATTGTTTATTAAATTCAGTGTCTTAGCTTTAATATGTATTTGCTCCTACGCATGCACCATGACATTTCTTCTGTGAGAGCTTTGGCCAAGAATTAATGCACGACAGAAGGAAGCATTCAGTTCCTCGTAGATGCCCTGAAGATCCACTGACCTTCAATCAAAAAGCACATTCAGTACGCAGGGTTGTGTTGTACATGCAAACCATTGGTGGAAAATTAGATTTTCAGAAGATTCCATTTAAATATTAAAAAATCAAATTAGCTGTTGGTGTTTCAAAACATTGAACAGCATACAAAACCTACATGAGTCAGCACCAAAATTTTGAAAACCATTTTCATACGGACACCAAATCTCTGTTAATAATTCTGTTATTTCTAAAATCCCCAAGGTTGCCATTTGGACATCACAGATATTGGCTCTTTTCCCTGTGGAAAAACTGGCTTGCTTGTTTCTGAAAGGCTGATTGCTTCATCTGAATGTACTATTTAGTTATTTCCTGTCATATTCCTGTCCTATTTCAATATATTTTTCTCTGTCTCTTTTTCAATCCAATTTTCATATACTGTCGTGTCTGATGTTGGTTTGGGGTGGGATTTTTCTGTTTTGTATTTGATGATGAAGGGTGTGTGTGTGTGCAAACCGTAATACTATTTTTCCAAACTGATCCAACTATCAAGTTCAGCATCTCGGTAAACTAAGTACTGAACAAACTAGAATTCTTACTAGATGAAGGTGCAAAATAAAATGTCAGGGGATCACCACAGTTATTTCATCCTGACAGGGGTTCATGAATGTGTTTACCAAATGCCTTGACAATTAATTTAACAGCTGTTGAGCTATATTACAGTCTGGACCAAAGTGGTGGGCAGAACAACACTGCCCAGAGCCAAGCTAGCACTGACCAAAAAGTGGACCAGCTGAAGTCTGGAGCACATGAGCTTGTTGAACAATCACAAACGTAGTCTGTTTACTGTCGAGATCTGTGGACGAGTTTTGCAGTTGGAATGCGAATATGTTTATGTGCACACATCTACCTTACAGCATTTTTAACATTGAACATTCTGAAAACAGACGAGGGTGAAATTCCAAAGAGTTTTAAAAACACACAATTATACAAAGCAAATCAAATCATTATAGTTATAGTAATAACCTAGTCATCACTTGAAAGTAAAAATGCTTGGCTTTTCCACAAATGTTAACAAAAGGTTGTGTGTGTGTGTTATGGTCCCAGCTGGTTCCCACTGTGCAGCTGGTTTCCATTTAGGCTTTTGTTGTTCCTCCAGGGAACAGATAATGTGACTGTCCATTTGTGCTTCTATCCAGCAAAAGGAGTGAGGTACATCTCTGGAAGGGATTCACAATGAGAACACAAAAAGTCTCTGCTGGCCATTAGCAGTCCTGGCTGTCCACGTAGTCCAGTTAAAGTCAGAATATTAACAGTGTTGTGGTCTCAGACAGACATGGGGTTAAACCAGCTAACCGCATCTCCTTAAGACATCCTTGTAGATCGTACTGTGTCTCCGTGTAAACAATCATAACATCATACATTCTGAAGACTACTCATTCAAAAGTCCACAGAGAGTCAATTCATCACACGATCTTCTGTGCAAACCCAGGTCTTGCCGCGTGGTTGTTCACAAACACTGTATGAACACACAGATGGGCTCAGATGGCGAAAGCTTAAATTCTCTTTGGGCGTCCTTACTGAAAAAATCTGAAGTACAACTGTCCTTTGCCAATTCATTTCCCCCAAGATGATCTGCCAGCTTGACTCAACTGTGCTTTTGAACACATCAAAAGCCTTTCAGGTTGGCAGCAGATCCGGCTTTATTACCATTTTGTACTGGCTAGAGCTCTTGCAGATCCCACTCGGCCCTGCAGAGACTCACTAATGTGTGACAAACACCTGTTTCTCACTGTAGTCCATCTCTTCTCCCACCGTTTCTCCCATATTTCCTTTCCACTTAAAGGGCCAGGACGTCGGGCTGGTCCTATTGTGGCAGCTCAGTTTGGGGTCGTGCAGGAGGTTCCACATGAGCCAGATCTGAGGAACACTGAGGCTGTGAACAACCATGAGCTCCTTGTAAAAACAGGGGTCAAACGTCTGGAGGTGGGGCGCCGCAGACGGTCTGGGAATTCCAAAGGTCCGAAAGCCCTGGTGGCGTGACGGTTTAACGCCGATCAGCTGGAGGCACATTCCCAGAAAGACGTCATCAATGGGGAACAACTCCACCTGAGATGAAAAAAAATATTAGATCTAGAAATTCTACAAACAGATATACTACAATTTTATGTAGTAGTAATTGTCCAACTTTAAAGTACCTGTTGGCAGGCAGAGCTTAGTCTCAGAGCCGTGTATCCTGACATGACAAACCCTCCTCCGCCAGCATAATTCGGGTACAAACCTACTCCATAAACAAACTCTGGCACATAGTACTTGGAAGTGCGTCTGCGAATGGGTCTAGCATGGATAATAATATCACCAACAAACAGATCGTCATCTGGCTTTTGACCTTGCAGCATCTCTAAAATATTGTCCACGTTAACATAAACATCAGCATCACCCTTGAAGATGAACCTGTGTGAGAAAAGATGACAGGAAAAGCATCAGATATGAGTCACACAAGGAAACAGCAAGGATGCAGCTTCATAAATACTGACTTGACATGAGGACAGCTGCTGTTAACCCATTTCAGAAAATGTGTTTCCTTCAACGTCAGGTTAAAGAAGGTGTCTTCAAAGTCCCACAGCAGGATATCCCTAAAGGTTTGACTCTCGTAGGTCAGGAGTCGATCCCACAAGGGAAGAGCAGTCCGATTCCTGGGAACCCCCAGCAGGAAAACAGTACGGATCGATACACCATTTTGGAAAAGTCCCTCTTTACCCCAGGTCCGACGTACCACCTGGAAATAATGAGGTGAGTTTTGTTGACCAAGAAACTGAATGAGTGAATACAATTTGTGGTTAAATCTGCTTTAGTGGATTTTTTGCCTTCTTGGGAGCAGCACAAACAACTGCTCATTTACACGTTGGCCAGACATGAGGGAACATCAGCATTCATTGGGAGAATTGGATACTTTTTGTCCACCTGACAAATGTTTGTCACAGTTTTGCACCCAGGTTTTGGTTTAGACTTTGTTTTTGTTCTAGTTTTGTTGTTACACTCCATCATGCCATTGTCTCTGTTCTGCCATTATTCTGTTCATGTCTTTCAGTTTAGTCCTGTCATGTCGTTGTCCTGTCCTACCTTGTCACCATAGACTGTATAAAATATGGACGTAGTGTCCGTGACGTCACCCATAGGTTTCTGAAGAGCAAAAATGAAGCAAATCGTAGTGCATAGCCATCTTGGTAGCCTACCTCCGGTTACTCCAAATATGGACAAAGAGGTGGAGCGAGGGCGGAGCTGAGGCGGGTCGAATGAACGCTATTGGCTGAAAAAAGCCGCTTTATTCGAAATAATCAAACTAGCTACGGCTAACCAGTTAGGTTAAATACTAAATATCGTTGCTAGCCGGCTAACCCCACGACGATCTCTTTCCCAAACTCAGTGACTAGAATTAGCCAGGGTGACGCCCTTTAGACCGTCAGTGGCTAGTTGTCAATCAAAGTGGCGCCACTTAGATTGACAGCTATGGATTGTGCATAATGATGTATGCTGTATATTTTAAACGAACGCCTTATAAAAAAATTCGCTTATGAGACTAGAGCCATGTTTTGAACCAGGCTGTAAATATGTTTTTTTTCTGTCGTAAAATTGGACATTTTAACATGGGGCTCAAATGTAATTGACTCCCTTCTGCAGCCTGCTCTAGCGGTTATTCGAGGAACTGCAGCTTTTTTGCACTTCCGCATTGGCTTCATTTTTCAGCGCCGGAGGTTGCCGCTTGCTTGTCACATGTACTGTTTAGTTCTCCACAAGACAAAAGTTTCAAAATAAAAGATCTTTGATAAAAAAAAAGGGCGAAACTCAAAATCACTCATAAGAGGAAAATGCAATAACAAAGTACAACAGAAAATCACTCCACAGAGATAACCAAACAAAGTACTGAACTGAAAATCACTCAGACGAGGCTGAGGCAAAACAAAACATGAGTTAAACAAAGTATTAACAGAAAAGGCAAACCTGACAAAGAGAACACTGAGCATGAGGCGTGGGATGACGGACTATACAGACAGGACAAACTGGCACAGGACAAGGGAAGACACAGACATTATATACACGAGGTAATGGGGAACAGGTGGAAACAATCAGGGCGGGGCAGACAATCACAGTGGAGGGAAACACAGGAGGAAGGCCAAGTTACCTGGAACGAAAGGGGAGATGGTTACCAAAGTAAAACAGGAAATGACGAGACAACATGAGACAAGACATAATGCAAAAAACGCTTTTTCTTAGTCATGACAATGTTAAGCCCAATATTAATTCTCATCTTAGTTCTGGCATTGCTCATTCATTTTTTAATTTTTTTTTTTATGTGACATAATTTTTTTTGGCAAAGTTCTACATATAATATGGCACATTTTACCTGGCGTTTATCGAAATCTGCAGCGACAGACTTCACTGCAATCAGCATGTAGGGAGCTATGGCAGAGCCTTTACTTCCTCCTCCTCCTTCTTCCTCTGCTCCTCCGATGTGACATTTCTCTGGCTGGTCTATGAGCAACTTAAAGTCTCTGTTATCCTTTTCTCGCAGATAGCCCTCAAAGTCAAACGGTGGCATCGTGGGGAGGGGCTTTCCAGCGGGCTTTGTTGGTGCAATATTCTTCCGTCGCGACTTGGCTTTTCCCTTAGATTTGACCTGAGCTTTGGACTTGGGCTGAGGAGATTTAGACTTGGACTGGGGCTTGCAGGGAGGCAGCTGTGGTGCTGAAGTGCTGGATGGTAACTGGAGAAATGATGTGAGACAGAAGAACTAGAATATTTAGTGTTTTATTTTAGTATTTTAATTTTAATTGTTTTTTTTTAATAATAATCAGAACCTCAATGGAAAACAGAAAACATAATTTCTGTTTAGACCACAGACTGTATAAAACATGGAAATGGCCTCCGTGACGTCACCCGCAGATTTCTGAGGAGCAATTTTGAAGCCCATTGTAGCATGCAGCCATCTTGGCAGTGGTGATGTCACCTAACTCTGGTTAATCCAAATATGGACAAAGAGGTGGAGCGAGGGTGGAGCTGAATGAAGCCTGTTTCATGAAACATGCTCACCCAGCTAGCCGAGGTTGGCTGTGCTGCCGTGTTGACTGCACGGGGGGAAAACGGTGGAGGTTGATCAAAGCTAACAATGCTAATAGGACCCTCAGTTATTAAATCTGCTTCACTGAAGGCAAAACGTAATAACAAGTGTTGTTTCACAGTGTTAATACCGTCCATTAAAAGGTGTCTGTGTGATGGTGGAAGATGAAGGACCGACATGTTAACTAACGATATGTGATCTTAAACTGTGTAAAAATACAATAAAGTGTAAATACAAAATACTAACATCTCATTTCTACATGTTTCCAGAAATAACTTTAACCCAGATGTTGTTATTGATTAAGCTGGAGTTGGTTATTGAAACTAGACATAATAAAAATTTGACACCCCACAAACTCAAACTTTATTATTTCTATTTATATTAGTGCTTGAACAAAATTTTAAATTTATTATACTCTAGAAACTGACTGATTGTGATTGGCTGGAGGCTGAAATGTTGACATATAACATTTCTCTAGCTTAGTAAAGTGCCGAAGCCAGCCGGTACCACCGGGTTAGCAGGCTAGCTGGATAAGCATGTTTCATGAAACAGGCTCCATTCAGCTCCGCCCTCGCTCCACCTTTGTTCATATTTTGGATTAACCAGAGTTAGGCGACATCACTACTGCCAAGATGGCGGCGCCCTAAAATTGGCTTCGAAATCGCTCTTCAGAAATCTACTGGTGATGTCATGGAGGCTATGTCCATATGTTATACAGTCCATGGTTTAGACTGATGTTTATCTCTTTCTGGTTAATCACTCTACATCTTGGACCCTCTGAATTAGTACAGATGGACATTCAGGCCAACATAAACACAAACATACTGTGTGTACATACATTGATGAACTCAACATATGCAGTATGAACATTCATATAGCACATTCTGTACAGCAGCAGCAGACAGTATGTGAAAATGTCTCCACACTCAATGCTGTCCAAATGAGCACAAAGAGCATCATATTCAGTCCTACTCCATCGTCATGGAATCCTTCCTGAAATCATCAGTCTTCACTGCCTTCATGTACTAATTCAACTGATTCTATCTAACAGCAATCACCCTCTTCAAATCAGCTTAAAGTTACCATCAGAATGCATGTGATATAGAATCATCTACTTACAGCAGATTCTGATACCTACATGCAAAATGCACACACATTCATAATTTGAATGAGATGAGCTCATACCCCTGAAGACTCCTGGCCTACTTTGACCCCGCTGGTGCCCAGCAGGGTCCTGCTGGAGCTGGTGGAGCCATGGATTTGTAGTTTCCACACAGGTCTGTCCCACCCGGAGGACAGCACAATCTGGAATTTGATTTTAAAGTGATTTTCAAGAAGGAGAGGATTGTACTGTCTAGTTGAGACAACAATTTGATCTTGAAAAAAATCCTTTGTTGTGATTGGTTCCAGCCTTACCTGGCGGGCGTAGAGCAGCAGACAGAAAAGCACCAGTAGCAGCATCGTGCACATCACGTCTCCCTTCACATGTAGGATCCTCCTCATGGTCGCCATCTTCCTCAGCATCTTCTGGAGATACGGACATCAGTTAAGTATTTAACAGGAATGCTATGGAAGGGGGGTGCTGCAGATCAGACTGTTTTTCAGACAGCTGATAGAGAGCTTGTCGACATTTACCAGATTTGGGTTTGCAGGCTTCTCTGTGAAGGTTCCTTCCTTCTCTATTTGCAATACTAAATATCACTTCAAACTTTACACTTTGTCTGCAGAAATATATGATGCTCTTCCTTTTTCTTTTTTACTGATCAGGCCTGTATTGTATAAAGCAAGTGATTTGAAAGTGAATGAGAATTGCAGTTCCCGTAAACTTTCATGCTCGCTGTTACAATAAGAACATATGTTACTTGTCCTGTCATCCATTATTTTGCTTTAGAGCAGGATGAAATGCTGGAGCTCTAAGCTCTGATATTACACAAATCTTCCTGTGTGATATAAATCACTATGGGAGATTCTATGAGACCTACAGACAGCCAGTCATTGCAGTGATTATTTCTAATTAGTAACATGGTTTTTGGTCATTCACAACATGCCTGAGCATGAACACAGCATCTGCCTCACATCACCTATTAAAGTTAGTAACCATTTGAGGACAAACAATACCATGAATTTAACACAATGCAATAACTTAATGTGCATGCTGATGATAAAATAGCAAATACTAATATGTGACTGTGTTGTTCCTGATTCTTTTTTTTCCTCAGAAGGGGGAGGGTCCGTGTCTTATGTAAGTGAACATGAGGGTACCAGCTACTTCAAAGAACACCGTGTCCCGACACTCACATCATTAGCAGACATCAGTAAATAATGCTGACAAGGAAAACCCTCTGTTGTCTGATCACAGCTGCTCCTCTCTGACCACCGCAAACTTCTCCCGCAACTTCCATGCAAAGTATCATCAACACGTCCTGCATTTTTCAGGATCAACAAGCCTGCCTGCCTTTATAAGCACAACACTTATGAAATGTTCTCTCATGTAAGTCATTCAAACTTACCAGACGGAGGAGGAGGAGGAGGTCAAAGTGAAAACATCTGGATGAAAGTCAACATGCGCAGAGGAAAGTGATTCTCCCAAAGACAAAGATCCGATGAAGAGGAGAGGAGATAGTTCAGATGTTAGAGTGTGTGTGTGTCGGGGAGGACGGACATGAGATATAACACACGTACACACACTCCTCTGTGTATGTGTGTGTCTGTCACCTGGAGCTGAGCCCGTCTCTGCTGGCTGGCGGGTGCAGCGCTCATGATGGCTTCAAGAGCTGTAGGGAAAATCGCCATCAGCGAAATAGCTGTAATGGTATGAAGTTATCATGTCGTTTTTTGATTGCAGTAAAATGAATGGATGTTTGTTGGATGTTTTGATGTAGGCTCGGTTATTCAGGAGATAACTAACCCTGCTTGGCATCAGTTTTAGGTTTCTGCAATAAAGAAGGTGAGAAAAGTGACAATAGTTGTTACAGTCAACTAACACTGCAATTATCAATGTGTTTTACAAGGGAGTAGCTATCATCATGTAAGTTATCATCATGTCATCATCATCATGTAACCTGAATGCAGCACAGAATAACGGAAATGGCATGTAAATGAACAGAGATCAACATTTTGATATAAACTGGAGGTGTGTAATATTTAACAAGCATTTCACCCAATAAATCATTGAACGTATTTTTTGTTCACTCTCTATCACCAGTCTGTCAATCCCAATCAGGTTACTACAATATATGAAAAGTCCAAAAATAATGAATAGTTGTCAGAAATTGGAGCTGACCAGTAGTACCTGAACGCAGCATCTTCAGCCTTTCGTCTGGTCTGACCATGTGACCTAAACTGGAGGGAGCAACTTCAAGCCAGATGCCAACACAGCAACTGGTCCTTGGAAGAAGAGGAAGAAAGAAAAGAAGAAAAGAGAGGAATAAGCAAAAGGGGAGAGTGTGGAGTTAATGTTAAAATAATGAGTCATATATATATATTTTGTCTCTGCAAGTGAGGGATCAGGGCTGATGGTGGCACAGATTCTGTACAGAGTGAGACTGCAGCAGGGTCAATGCTTTCACACAGAGGAGCCTTAGATTGTGCACACTAATGCAGCAACAAACAGTTATTTGTTATGTAAAGATATAATGGAGTAGTGACGTCCTGAGAATGAGGTCACACTTTCTCTGTGTGTTATGTGTGTGTGTGTGATCAAACTTTAGCTACTTGAGGCATATAGTTCTTGATGTTTAAGGCAACATCATCATTCACCTTGGCTTTTGTATAACTCATACTATATTCTCCAAAGCATTCACCTCAGTTATGACAGAAGTTGATGATGAAGGCTGTGCCTAAGATGAGAACAAAAAGAACACGATGACTGGAGAACACACACTGTAAAGACTTAGTTTAACATAAAGGCTCAACCTGCTAAAGGTTGCTCTGTTGGTTCCTGCAAGCAGACAACAGTGTAATAAAATATTTTCAATATCCAACCTCAGTCAGATAAGTCTCTGTGTTTCTCTAACACAGACAGAAAGAGAGAGAGAGAGAGAGAGAAGACACATAGCAGAGGCAGCAGTAATAAAAATGTTTGACTGCAGACGAACCATATGCAGCACCTATAGAATACAGCCTGGGAGCCAACATGTGTGTTTCCAATGAAGACTGTAGAGAAAGAACAGGGTTTCTGTCATTGCAAACTGCTGGATATAGAGCACAGGACAGCTAAACTGACTACATTAAAACTTTCAAGTAAATAAGCAGCATAGCCTACATGGCAGATATATGTTCTAACATGGAGGTCTCATTTTTACTTCAGTCTAATTTTTCCTCTCATTTTCCCCTGTTCTTATTCAAGCAGTGGTCCATTGGTTTGATTCTTGGAAGCTCATCCTGTGCAAAACCTGTAGCTCTTATTTTAAATTCTAGCAGAGATCCCAAAGTTTCCAAATATGTCAGTCTGTAGTTAATGGACATGTGTATAAAATGATGCAAAATTAAAAACTGGAGCAGGCTCATACAGAATATATAAATAATGATATTTCTAAAAAAAAAAATTGTATTATGTAGATTTTTTTTCTTGTGTTTTATCTATTGGCTGTGTCCAACAAATTAGCAGTATTCTAGATAAACTTAGACAATATTACCCTGCCAAGGCACATGATGATTCATGTCAAATGCTGACAAGACATTTTTAGGCAAAACAGTTTGTCAGATAGCTCAGCTGCTGAATCAACTTAAGTTTGTGTGTTTGATGAACAGATTGGAAGCTGCATATTAATAGATCTGCACATATTACATTAAGGCAAAGGTGTAGAGTTATATCTGAGGCAATGTAAGGACTGAATATTTACATTTTAAATGTGAAGAGATATGAGTTTTGGGGGGATTAATCTATGCCAGGAGAGGAACGTTAACATGAATTCGATGTGCTGTTATCCTAAAGAAGAGACTACGTGTATGAATCTGTACTCTTACAACACGAGACATTTTGCCAGGGAAGATTCAAGTACAAAATACAATCTAGTGACTGGAAATTTTAGTAGCACTCAACCTCTGATTGCTGTAGTTCAGGTGCTCAGTGGCTGCTAGCATAAAGCAACTGAATGTCAGCCTACATGACTTGTTGGCTTTGGGGAAACTTGGCTATGGGTGCTTAACATCTGTTGAGCAGACAGACATGCAGACCATTCGACAAAAGATATCTATAAGAGAAAGGGAGACTAAAAGGCTCTTTTTGTCAAAAGAGGATTGGCCCCATTGCTTATATACACACTACTTCTAACTTCTATTTTTAAATCCAACTAGAGATACATTCGGAATAGCTGAGCAAGAAAACTCATCTGAGAATGACATCATTCCCTTCTGATACTGCAAAGTCTCTACAATTACACAAACTTTGACAACACAATTTATTAACAGTTTATGTGCCACAAACACAGAATTACATTTGCAATCCCTGTGTAAAATCTACAAAAGGTAAACAAGTTAAACACACAACATTGGTCCTGTTCGACATTCATTAATTTAAAATCATTTTCTTTGGCTAAAAAACCACACAAACTCACAACAGCTGGGAGCAGAACCTGAGTCTGAACGAGCTGCCACACAGAAGTATCAGGGCCACCAGTGATTTCAATGGCACGACTCTCTGAGAAGATGCTGCTCTCTGTCTTGCCCCAGCTGCAGTCTCTCTAAACATTGCTCCAACAGATAGTCATTTTCTACAGATCCTCATGTCTCTGTGGAAACGGACACTTTGGATACTTTTCTGAAGTTTAAACATTTCTTAGACAAATGTGCAATGTCACCTGGAACATCTACTAACTACTGATATTATCAGACAGTATCTGTGAGTGTATAGCTGAAGAAAAAGACAACTTTTTGTTGTCCATGAGTTTTAGATGGCAGCAATATGTTGAACCTTTCAGATTGATGAATTAAAATGAATTCCTCTATCTCTAGTCCCTGTATTGGTCCTGAACTCTCTGAACAGTTGTGTCGCTGCTGCCTGCTGACTCTTACATTAATTTTGACAATTATTTAGCCAAGCTGTGACTTCTCTAAATCAAGTTCTTCCAAACAGCCACAGAGTTAGACTGAGATGGGTGACAATTCTACAGCACTCTAAGCCTGTCCTCAACATTATATTTTTATGAACTAGCAGAATTTCAAGGTTGAAGTGCAGTCAAAGTATTATGGTGACAAATGTTGCTGCCAGGCTGTTGCTTATTCCAAAATCACCAAAAAAATATAAATCAAGGCTACAACAGCATTCTGATTCCACAATCTTAGTGTCCTCTGCTTTTCATGTCCATGGGTAGGGTTCATCCCTGGCTCAGCCACGCTTCAAATAGATGAAGTCAAACATCACAGTAGTGACCGGTTATGTTTGTGACCATCCTTCTTATTTCAGTCTATCCATCCCTGCATTCTCTCTCCTCCCAGCCTCATGAGGATGCAGTGCCAGCTCTCATGACCCTGAAGAGTGCGTTGACATTATTGCTCTTGATGGCGTCTCGACAGGCAGAGATCACTTGGTTCTTAGGCTTACCCACTGAGGAGAAAGAGGAACAGTAACACACAGACTAATATGAGGAGACAAGATTTAAGATTTAACAATACATAAGCTACCCAATGCACAATAATATTGATTGTCCCACACAATCCCTGACATGCACATCCTCCTCCAATGCACAGAAGCTTGACTCCACACACATAGTACTGCCATCAAGTAATTGCAGTTGATACAGTGTGCCTTACACAAACACATGAACTCACACAGTGGCTTACCTCGGAGTCTACCAGCCCGCTGAATGGCTTGGTTGACAGACTTGAGACAGGCCAGCAGAGCATTGTGGTTGTTAGAGCGGATTTTATACTCATTGATCAGATCCCTGTTTAGATCGTACAGCTCTCTATAACGCTTCTTCATAGTTGTCCTGCAGAGGGCAAGAGAGAAAACCAGACAGAAAATATGGGAAAAAGACACAGAGAAAGTAACAGTGAGTTGGTTTGTTCCAGAGGTAAAAAGTTAATCAGCATCATCAACTTAAGGTGTAATGCACTCAGTTGGCAGTTTTTGTTTCGTAGTTTTAAAATGTTTTAGAGAGCTGTTGATTAAATGTGTGGTCATTTTGGAGGTGTGTGGTGCTCTTGAATTGTATATCATTATGCTGAGAGGCATTTAAATATTTTGTCTTAGACCAGCGGTTTTCAAAGTGTGAGGTGCGCCTCTCCCGGGGGGGCGCCAGAGGGCTTCAAGGGAGGCGCAGCGAGTGAAAAAATAAACCCTAAAAGAAAAAAAAGTGTAAACATCTGACCATACAGTCTATGCATCTGACAAGGGGTTGATTTTTAGTATCTCAAGTGAAAGTGAGAGAGGGCACAGAGTCTGGCGCGAGCAGAAAACGGAGGAAGTATGACCCTGATTATTTAAAGTTTGGCTTTTCATGTATTGGTCCTGATGATGCTCCGCTGCCACAGAGTGTTATCTGCAAAGAGGTGCTAGCTAAGGACAGTACGCGACCATGTAAACTCAAAGAGGCCTTAAATTGAATGTATTCAAAAAGATATTAAAAAGCTCTGTTAAAATATGCTAAAAGCAGATGCTAAAATGTGTTAAAAAAAATGTTAAAACATAAAGATGTTAAAATGTGTTTAAAAACACGCTAAAAACGTACAGATGTTAAAAATGTGTTTTAAAAAGATGTTTAAAAAATGATGTTAAAATGTGTTTTAAAAATATTAAAAACATACAGATGTTAAAAATGTGTTT
>JBBMOC010000227.1:226445-248945 GCA_037975185.1 Centropyge bicolor | reverse complement strand
GGCAACATGTTATTGGTTGAGCTGGAGTTGGTTATTGAGGTTATATGGTAATGTAAAATGAGATTTCTCTTATTGCTAAAACAGGCATTTTAAGTTTATTACACTCCAGAAACCAGTTGATTGTAACTAGCTGTAGACTGAAATGTTGACAAATGTTACGCCTGCATATCAGCAGAAATTGTAGTAGCGTAATCAGTGCTTGATGTGGGCTGGTACCACAAGGTTCAGGACAAGGTTTCAAACCCACAAAGTCTGCCAGAAACTTGGGTGTCATGATTGATGACCAACTAACTTTCAAGGCTCATGTGGCCACTGTTGCTCGATCATGTCGATTCGCTCTGTACAACATCAGGAAGATCAGACCCTTCCTGTCTGAACATGCAGCACAACTCCTGGTACAGGCTGCAGTAATATTGCGCATAGATTATTGCAACTCCTTACTGGCAGGCCTCCCCGCATGCACGGTCAAACCTCTGCAGATGATCCAGAATGCAGCAGCACGTCTGGTTTTCAACCAGCCAAAAACAGCACATGTCACACCGCTGTTCAGATCACTCCACTGGCTTCCAGTTGCTGCCCGCATCAAATTCAAAGCTCTTACACTTGCCTACAAAACCACAACAAAAACGGCTCCCTCCTACCTGAACACCCTGATTCAGGTCTACACTCCGTCTCGCTCACTACGCTCGACCAATGAAAGGCGCCTGATACAACCACCTCAAAAGGGCCCAAGGTCAATAGCTAGACTCTTCTCCTCTGTGGTTCCCCGGTGGTGGAACGAGTTACCAAACTCTGTCCGATCTGCAGAGTCACTCTCAGTCTTTAAGAAAAGACTAAAGACCCAGCTCTTCACTGAACACCTTGGCACTTGATAAACTCCTATAAAATGAACACACATACACACACACACACACACACACACACACACACACACAAACACCAAAAAAAAAAAAAAAAAAAAGTCTAATTGTATGTTGTCATGTTTGTCCTCACCGCCTGTAGGCAGGCCCTATCTAACTTGAACCTTGACTTCTTTGGCACTTATCCAGGTTGTTTTCTCCTGACTAGATCCTTGCTTGTGTTGTATTTGCTCTCAGATGTACGTCGCTTTGGACAAAAGCGTCTGCTAAATGAAATTGTAGAATTGTAGAATTGTAGGTTAGTTGGCTAGCAATGCATAGGACCATATGGCCTGGCTTGTTAGCCTTAGCTAGCTAGGTAGCTTCGAGCTATGTGGGTGAGCTTCAGCAATGAAGTTTCATTGAGCCCACCTCATCTACACTCAGGCTTCTCCTCTTTGCTTATTTTTGGATTAGCCAGAAGGTAGGCGGAGTCATGCATTGCCAAGATTGCAATGGTGGAGCCAACCACGATGGGCTTCACAATGGCTCTTCAGAGACCAATGGGTGGTGTCACAGAGACAACGCTCATGTTTTATTGTTTGAACACATTGTTTAATGAGAGGTCAGTAGAGTCAGATACATATAAGCTATCTTGCCAAACGAGAAATTGTGACATCAGCCTCCAAAGGTTTGATGACTACCCACAAAACTACTGTAAATCATCTTTTACCAGCAATACAGGAGGTTTGGCCTTGACAGTGAGCGAAGACCTACATTGCTTGGTTAAGTGACTAGGACCAAATTCATGCAAAGAGTTGAAGAGAATGAGCTCTGTACAAGTTCATGGCCCTTCAAACCTTCCTCTTTGACAAAGCTTGTAGTTAGAGTCGGTCCAGGTGAGCCCTGAGCCATCCCTTAGTAATGCTGCTATAGGCCTAGACTGCTGGGGGACTTCCCATGATGCACTGAGCTTCTCTCTCTCCTCCACCTATATTCACTCACAACCCATAAATGCATCTTACTAATGTAACTTCTTCCCCCTCTTGCAGTATTGTGCTCTCTTGTTTCTCTCCTATTTCTTTTTGCAGGTGCTTGTGTCACCAGACCTGCAGAGCCTGGACCTGTTTTACAAGCTTCCCACTGCACGTGTCTCTGTTCAACACTGCTATTATTATTATCATCACATCTGTGGATTATAGTATTGGATGTTCTCGCCCTCCCTCCCCCTGGCCCCTCCCCCTCTCTCTCTCTCGGCTGTCCATCTTGAGCCTGGTTCTGTTCTGAGGTTTCTGCCTGTTAAAAGGTTCTTCCTCGCTGCTGTTACCATGTGCTTGCTCATGATGGGAACTGTTGGATCTCTATAAATAGTGCTATAAAGAGTTCGGTTTAGACCTGCTTCTGTATGTAAAGTGCCTCGAGATGAATTTTGTTGTGATTTGGTGCTATACAAATAAAACTGAATTGACCCAGCAACAAGATTTGTCTGGTTGTAAAAATGGACTGAAGAAACCTATAGAGCACCTGAGGCAATAGAACCTGCCTTATTTCAGAGAACTAAAGAGTTGAAGTAGCACCTCTAGCTTTGTTCTTGAAACAACTAAAACAACCTACTACAAAACATGCAAAAATTTTAAATAAAAATACAAGCCAGTTCCCACACATCATTGTCACATCAAATAAATACATAACATGATTCAGAGGGACTCAATGGATAAAATGATATGCCCTACAACTCTTTGGGCACAAATGGGTTAAGTGCTCAAAGTATGTGAGTGGCCAAAATTGCAGTCGCAATAGGTCCTGGTTATATATTTAAAATGCTATGCAGTTGTAGCAACCATGGGTGTAGGAAGAAGATAGTCCACTTACTGGTCTTGCTGTAATTTGAGTCAAGTTGGGAAGGCATCTCTCATGGTCTACTCAAGTTGGATGTGCTTCGTTCCTTTAGCGTGACTTATGAGGGCTGTCGAGCCCATGTTGTTAATATTAAACCTATAGTGCCTATACTGTAGCCTGATGTGAAGTGTAAAAGTGAAGAAGCATGGACAGGAAAAAAAAAATCTAAATTGATTTGAACTTGGGTAGTAGAGGGTATTTTGGTAGCAAAATATATATTCAATACCAATTCTATCACCTTAAATTGAAGAGGGTTTGTCAAGAAAAGTTCCCAATCTTACATTTACATTTTAGAACAAAACATAGGCACACAGTTAGCATGTACTTTCAGCAGTTACAACTTCAAAATATAATATGTTATTTACACTCTTCAAAAATCAGTATCCTTGTGCCAATAGTTATGACAGTAGATATGACAGGAAGGGAAGTGTGTGTTGTTGTTGTTAACACGTACCTGCCTGAATAATGAGCTTGGCACACTCATTGCAGGGGAACAAAGCCACATACATGGTGCAACCTTTCACATCCGCACTGTTCTTGTTCATAATGGCATTTAGCTCAGCATGGCACACTGTGAGACAGAGCATTGACAGACAAGATAAGTTTTCCTGTTCTGAGTCAAGTTGGGTTGGATTGCAAACAAGCAAGCTATTGGCCATATTTCAGTGGACGTCATCATCTCGATATATCCTAACAACATTTTTAACCCTTTACCTTCTCTGTAGTCCCACCTTCAGACAAAGAATTCTTTTTGAATAGAAGAAACATGACAGATTTCCTTTAAGATTCCTGGCATCATTCATGCTCTCAAGAGGATTCCATTCTGTAATACTAATACTAATACTAATATCTTAGCTCACTTCTGTCTAATGCTTATAAATTTTTCCATTTTCCATTTCCAGCTTAGTCTTCAGCTGACATGGCCTTGAGTGATGTCACAAAATACGGCAGCATCTAAGCTGCTTTAAATGCTTTTGAATTGTTAAGCTTTAGTTATTCTGCACAAATATTTTGTGAACACACTGATTTTCTATGTAATTGTCTGTCAATTTGATTTTTAAAAAAGTCAAAAAAATTAAAACTACGAAAAGGAGAATGAAGAAGAAGAAGACAGAGCTTTTGGTGAGTGGAAAAGGAAGAAAAAAGAGGAGAGTAAATTTCTTATTTGCACTACATCACACCCTAAACTAAGCACTAAGAGAGAGTGGAAGAGAGACAGAAAATAAGAAAGACAGGAGAGGGAAACAGAAAGTACAATGTAAGAGCATCTCATCAAAGAATTAAGGATGAGATTTCTTCATTATTTATCCTCTACCACCCTCTACAGGCCAGAGTTTAGCACATGAGACATGAAGAGAACTCAGTAGTGTAGAATGTGAGAATATCTCATCAGTGGAGAAAAACTGAGATTTCTTCAATATTTATTCTCTACAGGCCAAATTTTAGTACTTGAGACATGAGGGGAACTCAGCAGCATACAGTTACTAATACTATTGAATTACACTATTTTCTGCATACACAAATGGCTTTAGAATTGGATTTAAATTCTGTATATTTTCAGTCCAGACATCCTCCTCCACAATCAGTTGAATAGCACATTAAATAGTGTGATAGTGTAACAACAACAACAACAACAACAACAATAGTGTAATGGTTTTGATTACATTTTTTTCTGGAATCAACAGTCTAAAATTAAAGCAAGGAGTGCATGCATTCTCACCATAAGGATATTTCGTGTCAAGCCAGTTGTTTTCTGACCGAGACCACGGAAGCAGGTCGTCATCACAGCCATTGGGCATACCATTGTAACCAATGCCAACTATCTTATTCTCTTCGTTCACTATACACGCCCCCACCTGCAGAGAAGGAGACAAGTTTTAGTCTGGCTGTAATTCTTTAACAGTATCAAACAGGCCAGTGTATCATGAATAAGGCAAGATCATCAAGACATCAACAGGGATTGGACAATTAAATTCTGCCTGCTTTGTTTTGGGCATCCATTTCTTTCAGTAGTCTGTCTTTTTTAATTTTTTTTTTTTTTTTTTTTGATGTTTTCAGACCTTTTTTTGTTTACTTGCTACGACCGTTTTAAAGAACACCTCCAATGAAAATCAAGTTTTTAACCTGGTCTATATGGCCGTTCTTATATGCTAAAAGACATATCATGAGAGAAATAAACAGCAATGCCATCAACACCACGGCTCAGCATTTCTACTGGGTACTGCAGTGAACCAAAGACAGTCTCAGAAAGATGAATTCAGACAGCCAGGTTTTCATATATTACATACCAGGTTTATCTATGTATCAGTACTTTACAAACTAACTTTCACTATATTTGAAACAATGGCAGAGATGTGTTCTGTTTTTGGTTGCAAAGTTGCAAAAGAAGAAATGGTGAGCTTTCATGTATTACTGAATTATGGAAAAATTTGAGAGGTAAACTTCAGGAGAAATCATTTTCAGTTCCTATTTTCCAGAGCACAGAACTTAGATCATTTAACTTGAATCTGGATGCTGTTTCATCCAGCTTGTACACAGTGAGACTGAGCCAACATGTTGGTCGAACAAAGTTTAGTTGTCTTGTGCTTTATTTGTTAACTTTGTCGAAAAAAAACTGCAGAGTGCTACATACATATATACACAAGTTTTAGTTATCTTGTGTTTTATCTGTTAACTGTGTCAAAAAAAAAATCTGCAGAGTGCTACATAATGTAAGCCACATTGAGCATGGCAAGTTATAAGATGATTTGAGTCAAATGCTGACATGACTTATCATTTGGCTTGGGGGTGTTACGTTAACCATTGAAGCTTGTCAGATAGCTAAGCTACTAAATTAAATGAGGTTTCTCTGTTTGATGAGCAGTGGGTGGGTGGAGATAGAGGCAGGGACTATTTGAATATTTATACACAATACTACATGAAGGGATTTTTGGCATTATTTTCTGGTTTTACCATTGATAAGAAAAATGTCTTACAAATCTAAATTACACCTGGGATCTCTAGGCCATTACTCTGGATACATAACGTGCAGACTACAGTCCAATTGGAATACTCCATTCTCATTCCTGTGCAGGTGAGGACTTGAAAAACTTATGACTGTACAACATAAACTCCTGGTATCTTAGAAGCATGGAAAACCAGGACCATTAATGAAGTCTTAACTGGAATGGAACTTGTCAGAAAGGTACATCAGCTCCCTTACCAAACCATGCCAACTATAGGTATATATGTCTGTTGATTATTTGTCCACTCGTTTGTTCAGATGCCACCTGAGATTCATCAGCAAAAAAATTGTGTTCAAAATCAATGAGGTACTTCATAGTACATCTCTGTGAAGCTCCTCATTGTTGAGCCTTAATACACATGCAAACACACACCTGAGAGCTTGGGTCCTTGCTCCTTTGGGCTGATAGAAAGGCTACAGCCATGAAGTACTCTGGCCATTCCAGGTACTCTTCTCTCTTCCTGGTTGTGTTGCTACAGAGAAACACACAATTATACAGGATGTAAAGTTTTGTGATCACAGAGAAAAATAAATTCCTTTGAGGAATTTTCATTTCACTGAACCACAGCGTATTCCTGAGCATAATTCCCTGTGTAACCACTTATGCACTTTCAAATGTTTGACTTTAACTTGTATCACCTAACATGTACTTACACAATAAACTGGTAATCATTTGTAAAAAGATTTCAATAAACACATTCACTTCAAAATCACAGTCATCTTCTGAGAATAAGCTGAATGTACACATGCTTCACTGAGAAATATGTTTGGGCTGAAATGTGAAATATCATTGTTCTAACCAGGACTAGATGCATGGGTCTAAAACAGAACACTAAAACAGTACTCAGTACAAGAAACAAACAATTTCAATATTATTATTGATTATTTCTTCATCCTTAATCATTCAGTCTATGACATGGTGATCCTGAATTAATGTATTTAAAAGGTATACTGAGGACAGAAAACTTCACATCTCATTAACACACACAGGCCACACAGGCCTGTCACCATGCCTGAACAAGCTATTTTAACGACAACAAAGGCACGAAGGAAGTTAGCAGGGAGTGCCTTGAAGACAATTAGGCTGAAATGCTACAGATTCACTCAAGCTGTTTTTTTAAATGAGTAACTACCCACTGAACTGAAAACAAGTGAAACAAGGTACCAAACACAGTGAAGAAGCAGCAGCACGCGGACTGTCTGTCAAAGTGTACTTCTTCTCGGCGGATGCTCGAATACAGACAAAAGGCTTAAACTGTTACCCGTTTAGATGACCAGGCTGCCGTGGCTGAATTTCTTCCATGCTCTTACAAATACTGCAGTTACTCGCGGTACACCTCCTTCTCTCTACACTGTGTGTGCTGGATATGGTCCTGACACGAAACCGCGACAGGCCACGCTACGTCACCAAGGAAGCAGGAACAAATCTCCCGCGTAAAACAGCGCCTTTGTAGCCCCGACTTCTGCCTGCAAGGACAAACTCCGACTCAATTAACTTAAATTCACTTAAAGACACAACAACCGACATGTTAAGTCTAACTTCAGTTTCTAATAGTAGTAAGAGTATAGTGTGTTAGAGAGGTGTAAACAGATTGTGAAAAGGTAAGAGCAGACTGCCTTGTGTGCTTACGCGGGGCAAAATAGCCCACTATTTCGGCAACTTTCCTTTACTGCCATCTATTGGACAGAAATCACCAATCATATCTTCGATAACATTAGAAGGTGTTTGTAGATTCGATAAACGTAGTCATCCCACAGCAACAAGATCCATGTGCGTGTTTCACTGTTTTTTTCTGTTTAATACAGTCTATGGTATTTCATTATTCAATATTTCATCAACTTCATCAATTATGACGAATGATTACTAATTATTAGGCATTATTATCATTAAGGTTATGCCAATATGGAGACACTAACTGTAAAACGAATTTCAAATTTAAAAAAAAGAAGAAGAAGAAAGAAAAAGAAAAAGGCTGGCAGAGAATACCTGTAACGGTAACAGTAGATGGTGCTCTCCGAAAATACATTAAAACAACTTTATGTCTTTCTCCGAGATGTATATATATATATACATCTCGGAGAAAGACATAAAGTTGTGTGTGTGTGTATATATATATATTTGCCAATTTCCCGGAGGGAACCTCCCAAAGGGATTAATAAAGTACTCTGTCTGTCTGTCATATATATATATATATTGTTTTCCTGTGACATCCACAAGTTGGAAGTTTTTTTTTTTTTTTGTCTGAATCCACATGAATGCAGCATACAGAGGGACAGCCTTGAGCTGCCTAACCTCATTTCATTGTTATACTGTATTTACATGGGGGCTCTCAGCAAACCCATGTGTTAAGTTTAATTTAATAAATTTTTTATAATAAAAAATCAGAGTTCCTCACCTCAGCTTCACACTCCCCTTACGTTGTGTGTGTAGTAATTAATTTGCACGTCCTTCACACTATAGTTTTTCCTTAAAGATTTGTTATTTTGCTGTGTGTGTGTGTGTGTGTGTGTGTGTGTGTGTTGGGCACAGTGGTGAGTACTTTGTCCCCATTCAACTTTCCCCTCCCCGACCACAGCTACACTCAGCCTCCTGTAGTGCTCCTGTTTGTGTTGAAACTGGTTTTAAGTCATTTAAAGTTTTGGTTTATTTTAAATCGTGCTGCACATCATAATAAAACTCGTGATCTTGAGGGAAGCCCCCTTTTGTCTCTGACCCTCATTGGACTGTTCCACTGCATCATTTTTTTGGGATCTGTGGCCTTGATTCGGCTCTGGTCACATTTATATTCTGTATCATGCTTTCATCTTGTATAAATTGTGTAATATACTAATTAGTAAACTCTACCATTCACTATTACTGAGTGTCATTTGCTTCATCCTAAGTTTCCTAAATCATCTCTCTTATTGTTTTTGGTCTTTGTAATCACTTCTACCATTTTCTTAAAGTTTTCTGCATCCTAGGCTCATGCATGCACTGTGCATGTTTTTAACTTCTGCAGATCTTCAAGTTCCTCTTCAGTCATTTTTTCTTTTGAAAATCATCTTATCATCCACATGCATAGTTTGGCAAGTTAAGAGTTAGCGGCATGGGTCACTACACTCTCACATGGTCACAGATATGATTCAATCTCTTGACTCACATTCACCTGTAGCTTGGCCATGGGAGATGATCAGCAGCTTATTCACAAAGCCCCAAAGCTCTGAGGATGACGTGTTCATGTGCCAATGACTTTGATGTGATACACTCCACCTTTGAATTGTCCAACCAACTCTGCCCCTCCTTCAGTTATTTCATGTATCTCATTTCATTTATTATCATCTGTGTGCAGCTGGGATCATGTATTCAGACTTCAAGTGTAACTTTGAGTTTAGAAATCATGGAGGTCAAACAGCACAAGGTCAACATGCTGTGGCTGTCAGTCCTCTGCCCTATACTGAATACAAACAGTACCTGGGATATTGAGACCGAGGTCAGTGAGGAGCATCTCTTTGCTTACCAGGTGTCTGCAAAGGTACAAAGGCTTTGTAATCAACACATCATATCAAAAGGCAAAACAATTTATTTCATGGCTTAACCTGTGAAAATGCAGTTACAATTTATAACAACATGTCTGTCACGACATTTTGAGAAATATTAAATTTAAAATCCATGATGCGTACATGATGTGGAAGTCTGTGTGTGCTACTGTGCATATTGGAAACTAATGAGTTTTAAAACATACAACATACATTTAAATATGCTTGGTACAAGAAAACTGGGGTAAAGAAATAATGAAGGGGGGGGGGACACATTCATGCAAGCATATGCAGGTTTAAGAAAGGCTAACAGTGGAAATCATCAGGACAAGGTACAAGGACAAGTAGCTTGCTGGTAAACTTTAACAAGGAACATTAAGAAGATATAAAAAGTGCACCAAAATTGTGGTGTGAAATTATATTAAACCCAAACTAAGACAAAGAGCATCTATCATAATTTATTCGCAGGGTGTTGTGATGGATTCAGTGTTCTTCAGCAGACTAGAAGTGCTCTTCAACCTACAATTTACACACACATGCACGCACACGCACACACACACACACACACACAGACACAGACACAGACACAGACACAGACACACACACACACAGACACACACACACACACACACACACAGACACACACACACACACACACACACACACACAAATTTATTGCGTCACAATTGTTTAACAATCAACATTTGACAATCGAATGTCAGATATAGCAGCAACACTACCACCTTCTGAACAAGACCAAGAAACATTTCACATCAGTAGTTGGCTCGGCAACCTGTTGTTATCTTTAAGCAGGCTGGATGTAGTTTTTTTTTTGAAATGCCCAAACAAAGTCTCACAGCCTCCTCTTTTTTTCAGTGCTTATTCCCGAGGTCTATAGATAAGAGAGTCTTATCAGAGAGACTCGGGCCAGTGCCTCATATTTAACTCTAATGAATAACTTACATATGAGCGATTCTCTCCAGCATGTCTTCAGGGTCCTCCTGGACAAAGACATTAGACAGACAGGAAAATATGTGTCAAGCACCCAAACAAATACAGGGTAATGTAGACTGAAGAAAGATGTACTTGTTGTACCATGTAATGGCCTGAGAGCATTAGACATACACATAGATCACTAGGTAGTTTCTCATGTAATATTTGCATCGTTCAGTCAGATGATTACGTATGTACTATAGGAAAAACATTGTATAATGAAGCGATGACATTTGAGACTGTTAACTGTACCACTGTTAATTAGGTGATTAGTTTGCTAATGCCACTCCTTAATTGTTAGTTTTTTTGTCTTCTGTCACACAAAAAAACAGAAGCTTATTTGTAAGAAAAATACAAAAATCATTTTGACAATCAGTCAATGTTTTACTACCTTGAACAGTATGATGTTAGTTAACTTTTAGCCAAAGCTTAATAGGTCTTGCAAACCAAGCCTATGGCAAAGAGGCAGTCCATATGATGTGGACAAAATAACACAACACTTCCCAGTATAATACCACCCAGTGCAAAACCAAAAGCTAAATCCTCAACAACTTAGTATCTACAGTTCTTTAAAGAGCTGTAACAGAAAATGAATGGAGGGAAACGGATGGTGTTGTGTTACTTTCTCACCGACTGTAAATATGGTGACTGTCTTATTTAAATGGAGAAATTGTCCAGGAATACAATTCCCTGAAATGTTTACAACTCAGCTCAATAGAATATGAAAGTAATAATATAACCAATACATCAAAATAATGGCCCTCATTCTTCACAGATGGAAAAGCTGTAAACCTTTGCTGTTTCTCACCTTTGAAGCATCAGACATGGAGCTAGTAGAACAGGGGGGGGCAGATGACGGACATGGCAGAGGAACATGAATCTAAGGTAGACAGATGAGATGAGATGCAACAAAACTGCTATTTTATGTGAAAATATGCTTGGTCAAGAATTATTCTGAAACCTGGCTTAGTGTTATTTTCAAGCCAAGTAGCTACATGGAGACAAAGTGTAAATGTCACAGCACATACACATCCTACCTGGGTACTGTTCAATTCTAGTTTAGTTTCCAGTAACAGGACTCTGTTCACAAGATTCTCCCAGCTCTCCCTGGGTATGGTGATGACTTGTCCTTCGTTCTAGAACAGAATATGATCAATAGAAAAGGCTGCAACATTTTCATGTTTTATTACATTTTCTTTGCCTTCTGTCTGTTGGGTGAAGGGAAAATAGTAAATAAATGGACAAGATATTAAAGAAATAGCATTAAGAAAAAGTCTTGTATACCTTGTCTGTATTTCTCTGTCTCTCAAGTTCCTCCAGACGTTTCTCTATGATACTGAGCCTGTGCAGCCCAGACAGACTCTCCAGTTGATTTTCCACTGCTGAGAGCCTTCCTTCCACCTCTGATGACTAAACAAGACGAGAAAGACAATTATATTGCATTTTATATGGGCCTGTGTTCAACATCCTACAGAAAGCTCTGGGGTGGAGCCAGTGTGCCTCAGAATGTAGACCTTTAAAATGGTCGGTACAGAAAGTATATATTATCGTAAAAATAATAAACCTCCACCACATCTATGTCATAATGTAACAGAAATGGAGGCCATAACCTCTTTTTAAAATCTCATTGGCAAACTGGTCCAAACTGGTTTTACTGCTTTGAATCTGAAAAATCTGAATTGCTCTGCCACATCCTGTCCAATATTGATTTGCTGAGTGCTTACGTGAGGAATGTTATCCTTGTCTTTCTCCTCTCTTGCCAGCTCTGTGGTTCCATCTCCAAGAGAATTAAAGGAAAATGCTTTTATATTGGGGGAGTTTACAGGAAAAGAGGAGGGATTTTCTGTGTGATTCTGGACAAACGGCCTATCGGACACCTGAAACACATAAGACAAGACAAGACAAGACAAGACAAGACAAGACAAGACAAGATAAGATAAGATAAGATAAGATAAGATAAGATAAGATAAGATAAGATAAGATAAGATAAGATAAGATAAGATATACCTTTATTTGTCCCACAGTGGGGAAATTTACTGCCTAAAATGTAACAAAGAGAAATCATATGAATTCATCATTTCACATTTCAAATCATTTAACTGTTTGACTCATCAAACCTATCTGTCAGCACCCTGCTACCTGATAACAGTCAACCCCACTGAACAATAATGCAAAGCAAATTGAGTTACTAAGCCTCTGAGGAGCAGATCAAGTGCACTTGTGTGTCATCTGAACCTATGGTTCAATGGAAGGGACCAAACATTTGCTTAAATTTGATTGTTGACCTCAAAATAGTGCAAAATCTTAAATATTTCTTCTTCATTTTACATGTCTCAACATTTTCACATATTCAGTCCTCAAACTCTCTGATTACTTCTAGATTGACATAAAAACATTATTTTCAGTATTGTCTCAGACTTTTGGACCTCACTGTCCAATTTGCCCCATTGTCACATGTTTGGTAAGAGTCCCCACCTGAAGACATATACATGTCAATATTCAGACAGTCATAGCACCACCTACTGGTAACAAGAAAAGACAGATTCTCTCCTTTATTATACTCCTCCAAGCAAGGTCACCAGGTCCATCTCAAAATTGGTCAGAAAAGCCTTAAGACCTTGATGATGTGATATTGTAAAGCTTATAAGTTTCCATTGAATGACAGTGCCATGGTGACAGACAGACAGACAGACAGACAGACAGACAGACAGACAGACAGAATACTTTATTAATCCCTTTGTGAGGTTCCCTCCGGGAAATTGACAAATGGTGATGGCAAATTTCAATGTTTCCACATAAAACAGGAAGTTGTTGAAGGAGGCTAGACTTGTAGGTATTATTATTATTATTATTGTTATTGTTAAACCCAACAGGCATTTGAATGGATTTTGAAATTTTAGTGCATTTTTTTCCATTTAGAGGGGTCATACTTCAACCCACTCCTCCTAGCAGATTAATCCAGTCCACTTCAAACTGGGACAACGTACCATATAAAAGACCAGAACAATGAAAAGTTGTTAAGCTTTGGAGTTTTCACTGAAGGGCATAGCTGTGGCGTGGCATTGAATTTCCATGTTTCTCCAGGAAACAGGAAATGGTTAAACTACACATGATCATATCTGCCTCATATTTCACGTTTGAAAAGACTCTCAGCCCGATGCCATTTCCATAGCAGTGAAAATTAAGAGCCCTGTCAACAAGTCAGTGTCCAGTGACAAGGCCACACCATGTTCATTTAGCTGCAAGGACCAGTTCAACACTGTCTGCAGCTTTAATTTATTCTTGAAATTGTGGTACTAAATTGCAAATTATCCGTTTTTATATTGAAAGACACCTGCTCTGTTCCTGAAATGAAAGTGTTTTGAATTGAGAGAGCTACAGCTGCACACCGCTAACTGTATTATCTATATCTGCATGGTGTAATACACTTTCCACTACACTATTACTTACAGTGTCTGCTTCAGTCAGTGTTGGATGAGCGTCTCCTCCACCATCCTTGTTTGAAGCAGGACATCTGACTCTGGGCTACAACACACATCCACAAACAAATCTATGAACACTTCAGAGTTGCTGTCCGTCGAATGTTGTTTGTTTACTATTTTGTTATATGATGTCTCCTCTATACTTCATAACTGCCATGGCACTACTAGTACTTGTACCAGTCACATGGTTTGCTTTAGGTCTGGGGGATAAAATTCCAGCTAAACCTTATGGCAGTACAGTACAGACAATCAACAAGAAAAGGACGTATGCCTTACCTGATCATCAATCATTTAGATTAACAAACAGATGCAGACAGAGACTAAACAAAAATACTTGAGGGATGTGGTTATCATTCATTGTCCATCACAGTCTCAATAAAAAAAGAGTTGTGCTCTCTGCAGTATGCAACTCTCCCTCATCTTTCTCTACTCTCACCTCCCTGCCCTTTGTATGCTTATGTCAGAGGTGAGACCTATCCTCCCTGAGATTGACAACCAGTCCAAAATCACAAATGGCAACCTGCAAGCATGGCACTACTAACAGTAAAATTAACTTCTGAATTTTAAATCATATACAGAAATTTGAAAGCAGTACCATTCAATCTCATCACAATTTATTGAATTTACATTGAAATTAAATTGAATTTATATTGAATAATTTATTATTGGTGCCTAACAGTAGGTAACTAACTAAATGAAGGTAATAAGGAAGGAGACAAAAATTTCAAAAACAATGACATATATGTGTGTGTGTGTGTCACAGATTATACGTCTACACACATGTATATACAGTTTCATGCACTTCAGACACACAGACACATTGAAATGAAACCATTTAAAGGGTCTGTACCTTCTTCACCTGACCGTGTTTCTGCAGGACCAAGTTAATTATGTCACAGATGACCGAGATTTTCCTTTGAGAGAAACCCCCCTGGAGGAACTGCTGCTTGGTCAGTATGGGTTTATAGTGGAAAATATCTCGTAGTAACTGCACACACAAAACACACAAACTCAGAGTGAAACAGACCTTTACAGGCTAGTAGCCAATTGTGAGTGACAAGTAAAAATTCACTGTACTGTAGGTTAATCACTGCATTTCATGAAGGGAGGGAGCGAATGTGGATTAGGAATCTTAGCAGCATTTTGTCATGCTGCATGTGACAGTCTTTGTTCACCTGTGAACAGAGAGCACTTGGAATGTGTGTATGAGTTACCTTATAAAGAGTGTCAATGAATCTGAGATCACTTTTGCCAGTCAGCTCGAGTCCAGTAGCGATGAGTTCCTCAGCAAGAGGTGGAGAGAAGGAGGTGAGGGTGAAGCTCAGGATTGGTAGAAAAGCTGAGGCATCTCCTTTGGACAGGCTGGTGAAACAAAGTACAATGCATAAGATTGTGAGAAAAACTTCAAAGGCAAACACAGAGAACCTGATATCTGATGTTCACACTACACACTGTATACCAAAACAACAGTTTCTTCCCACAGGGTATGATCTGCACTGTTGATGTCAATATAAATCCTGCAGACTGTACATAATGTGTACAGGCATGTGAGCATGCATAGACTGTACATAATCATCCACTCCATGTCTGCATATTCATTCAATATTAATACACTCTGTTTTGTTTAACACTTCTTAGTTTACTACATAATTCCAAATAGATTCCTTCATAGTTTGATGTCTTCAATATTAATCTACATTGTAGAAAATAATAAAAATAAAGCATTAAATGAGAAGGTGTGTCCAAACATTTGATTGATACTATATATCATTAATCATTTGTTTTTTAATTAATGATAATATTAATATTATGGTTGGAGTATACAAGCATGATTAAATCAAATCCCCAAAATTGTCTGTTCATGGCTGTGAACTGCATCAAAAAGTTTGAACTGCTGCGTATATTAATCTTTCACATATTCCACTTGACAATACAGTTAAATGCAACAGCATTAGAGACTGAACCATTTATGAAATTAATTAAATTTTAATTACATCTTCTTGTCCTTGTTACTGACAGTCAGTTTGTGTCACATGTCACGTTGGAGAAAATGTCCTTTGAATTTAAAGGAAGGATGGAGTCTGTAAAGTGTCCGTGGACAGAAAGTTCATTAATTAATGTTAAATATTAACTTGTGCCATAGAAACCACTGAGAATCGTTATTGGTGAATGTAACGTTGAATAAGTTAAGGATTGCTGAGCTTTTGAGAGGCAGCAGATATACTTATATCTGTAACGTTAATACTCTTACTGTTAGGTACTTTGTCTCCCTAAAGTTAGCTTTACTGGTTTAATGGCCTACCCACTGTAGTCCACACGTCCTGGATACTTGATCAACCGCAGGAGAGTTTCCAGTTTTCGAAGACAACCGTGGACATCTCCAGTAGACAGCATGTTCATCTGAAAGCAAGAGGAGAAACGCGAACTTCAACGGCTGTTTTCATTCGCATGTAACGTTAATAAAATATGAGCAAACTGTATGTAACATAAGTTCCAGCTAGTTATATTAACGCGTTAGTAGAAGCGTCTTCAGTTTACCCCCTGTATTTATAGCTAACGCTAGCTGGTATTTTCGGTGTGGCTAGTTTAACTTCTGCCGGGTGGTCAACAACACAAAGCAGGATTGGCTGTTTTTTTTACGTAAGGTAACGAGATGACGTCAGAAACGTAAACTGTACGCACGCTGCTTTCTGATTTTTCTTTATTCTTTTTCTGCTTTTCTGTCTGACTTCCGTTTTGTCTAGTTCATCAATTTGTCACAGATAGTGTGTATTTACAGGTAAAATTTAATTAACACTATTTTAAAAATTCAAATGTACTTTCCGCTCATCTGTCTTTGTGATGACCTGATGACCATATGACAGTGGATGGAGAGAGGAGGGGCAGGGTGACAGGAGGAGGATGGTGAATACACATGGTAATTGTTTTAGTAACAGAGTACAGTATGGACGGTTCTCCCTGAACCACAGGACAAACTGCTCTATTGTTTTTAATTGTGCTTGGTCAAATGAAATGGCAACAGGATACGTCCGATAGCAGGAAAACGCATTTGCAACTGCCCTTGCGTGCTGGTCGGGTTGTCAGAGGAATCACTAAACTCAGGTGGGTAACTTAGCTTTAGCTCCGGTATCCTAACGTTACGCATTAGTAATAACTGCGCAGTGCTTGTATGAGAAACACAACAACAGCAAATAATATG
This sequence comes from Centropyge bicolor, assembly GCA_037975185.1. NCBI lineage: Eukaryota > Metazoa > Chordata > Actinopteri > Pomacanthidae > Centropyge > Centropyge bicolor. The sequence continues at coordinate 232,013 of JBBMOC010000227.1, read as the reverse complement.
GTGGAAAAATCAACCGGTTTGGGTCGACACCGTCTTCGTCAACTTAAACTAGCTCGACAAGCTAACTCAGGGACTTAAGAATAGACTTGGAGTGATAGCCAAGTCAACCAATGACTTTCCAGTTTGAATGCGCTTGTTACATGTGTGGCCAATAGTATTAAAGAGTAGGTGGGAGGACAGGTCAAAGTACCTTGCTTACTCGACCTTCCATGTTGATGTTTACAACAGTGTAATGGATTTGTTTATGCAACACAGCTGACGTTAAAGAAGGCCGTGAGGGGGAAAGGACGATCTGTCACTTCACTACTGGTTTTGTTTGTTTGCTTGTTTTGGCACACACGTAGAAGTTGACTAACCTACGTTGCTAATGTTGAAGTTCAAAAACAGAGTTGTGACAGTGCTTCCATTATGTCATTCATGTATCCGCAGGAGTGTTTACTTATTGTATCTCAGTTGTTGGTATAATCTCCAGCAGACGACAGTTCAGTGCTGTATGTTTATATAAGTGTAAGCACTGCGCAGTCTTGTTTAATACAGTAAAAGTGCAATATATCAGTAATATCATGATCATAAAATAGTTTAACTGTCACAGGTCACTTGTTTACAAGATGGACTGTCTGTCAAGTTACAGATCTATGCATTAAAAAATGGAGCAAATATCTAATTAATAATATCTTATTCAATACACACAATGATATGTCATTTCGGTTTTAAGAATCGGTGAGACATGGAGCACCTAAACCAAAGAGGATGAAAGCACGTTACCAACATGCTCTGACACAGCTGATCAGTCTGTTATCTCACTTTATATACTGAATTATTTTTCAGAATATATATAACAGAACTGTAGCTGTCATTACCAGGTACAATCAACCCAATGACTTCTTTAATCTCATTAAATGGTAGCTGTATTTATTAACGAAGACACTGTCAGAGGCATGACTGATGGAAACACTGTACAGTGGTAGGAATTTACATATGCTATTTGAGACTTAAATGGAGATTTTGCCTGATTCATTTTAAGAGGTTTCTCAGCAGCACATGAACGTTAAAATTAAACATAAGTAGGGCTTTACCATGTAACACAGCAACCAGACGAAGTTATAATAACAGGAGATATATTCCCATAAGCACCAGAACTGAGAATTGTTGGTCAAATTTTGTATAAAACCTGTGGTGAATTGTTGAATTCATTAGTGGATAGTGGGAACCATACAAGAGAATATGTTGTTAGTTCTGAGAAGCATGTTGCCTAGTTGTTAGTACATGTTTCAGGTACAGAGCACAAAGTATGATTGTATGAACAGTGCCCTGGTTAGTCTCTGGGTATGAGTCTTATTTATGATCATATTCTGTTACAGTGTGTCAGGTTGCCAGTTTTGAAAGCTCATAGGGACAAGTAACCCTTAATGTGTCTTGTGCTAAAATATATGAGTTTTGCCATTCTATTACTTGTTATCCTGCTACTACAAACTCACTGATAGACTCATGGATTAGATGCTTAGACCCAGTGTAGTCAGAACCAAGATATGATTACATGCAAAATATATAAATTGGATTGTCAACAAAATCACCAGTGTTACCACATTACTGCATCTAAACAAACAGCTTAATGAGTAATTAAGTAGTTGTCAAATTCTGCTGATCATATACCCTCCATTTAGTATTTAAACATATCCACAGTCAGGTAACGAACACACCTGTACCTCCACTTACTTCTATTACAGACTATACTTTTGCACTTTAAAATGCACAGTTTTTCATCATCTAAGTGACTTGTTTGTTCTGGTTTATTGTGCTGCCATACAGATGGGTCAGGCACTGTGGAGGCTGCCTCCCAGACAACAGCAGGAGCTTCAGGAAGAGCTTGTCGACCAACTGGCTGGACGAGGTGGAAGAGGACGAGAGCAAGGTAATCCAAACATTTCTTTACTATTAATGTCACTTTTAGCTCAGGATTGTGTAGTTCATGGCATCAGTGCCTTTAATTTCAGATCAGGTTACAAAAAAGGATGAAAGAACAGGTTCTAGGTTTCAGTACTTACAGTACTTACATACAGTAAATATAACTGATAACTGATTATCAGCACAGCAAACACCCAGTAAAATCAGTCTGCCTGAATATGCATGCAACATTTCATGTAGCCTAGAACAGATTAAAACCTCAGTTTACTGTCAAAAGTGAGAGTCGTCAGATTGCAGGAAACCCACTCTGCACTCTCTTCAAATCAGTCTTGTCTTGTTGTTTTGTTCCTAGCAATCTGTCCCTTTCTTCTAGTTTTGCTTCTATTTTTATAAAAAATTGTGGAAAAATTGTTCTTGCTTCATGGGATTCATAGGATGATGATGTTACATAGTTACAGTATTCCATGTTTGCAAAAATACAAAATAAGTGTTTTATACGAAGGAATACTTCATAATTTATTTCATATAGCTAAATTTCTTGAGTTCCTTACTGTAAGAATTAGCAATTTTTCAGGTTTTCACAATTAAACAAAAATTATATGATCAATTGCAAGATTATATATAATAAACATATTATAAGAAATATGTATTATTTTATTTATTAAGTGAAATGATAACAGTAATGGAGTGTGCCTGGTTAGTCTCCATCTTCCTGTCTCATGCCAATTACAGAAAAGCTGGGACACTGTGTAAAACATAAATTAGACAGAATGAATGGAAAAGAAGAAATATATCCTGATTTTTGTTTTTTTCATAGGGAGAGATGGAGGTCCCCAGAGAAGAGCTCCCCAGCACTGTTATGGCCCTGACATCTACCATCTGCTAAGAACACGCATGGGGGGTATGAACACACAAGTGTATCAACACTGTGACTGTACTTTGAGTAATAATCAAAATAATCATTAAAAAAATACTGTTCTCGTAGGAGAGAGACTCCTTAATACAAAATACACAGAAGTGCCTAAAATTAATTTTACTACACTGTAAATATGATGCTGTGAACACACGATGGTAAATGTGCTTGCGAGAAGAAAAGATATTTCATCAATATTTATCTTTATACTACTATACAGTATATCTTTAAGACCTGCCCAGTGCAGGAAAGAGTTCACTAACATCATGGTTTGTAGGCTGACAGGGGACTGGAGCACATCCATAGCAGACATTGGGTGAGAAGCCCTGTTCATCACCAGCTCTGAGTTAACATTCATACAGAAGGAGCACATAAAAACCCCAGAACATCCAGGTCTGGGTCGTTGCTCCTGTGGACAACCAGCCCGCTCGTAGAGCAGTTTTGAATTGAATTGAATTGAATATTCATAGCCCAAACAACAACATAAAGCATGACTGGGGAAATTCAAATTGGCCTCATTTCTTCATATTTGTTTTCTACTGTCTTCTTTCTCCTCTTGCTGACTGCAGGTAAAGAACAGCATGGGTTTATAGATTTGGAGATGTTGCCACCTGAACTAGGCATCACCATACTGTCGTACCTGAATGCTACTGATCTGTGCCTGGCCAGCTGTGTGTGGCAGGACTTGGGAAATGATGAGTATCTATGGCAGGGGTAAGGACCTTAACCTATAGTTACTGTGATCTTATTGTGGTGATCAAAGTAATGATGTGGTAATTTGATTGAGGTTCATAAATACCTCTTGGTAACCAGCAACCATCCTGAGCGACTGTATGGAGCGATCTGCTAAACTGACAAAATATAAACAAATTATAACAGATAGACTTAGAGGAGACAGAAATTTCAAGGTATTGAAAATACATTGAAAGATTTTTGACAGCCAAGTGCTGACTACACAATTATTAATGACAACTGCTGTCTTTGTCTTTCGTTTTCTATGGAAGCATTTTTTTCACCACATGTATTCATTAAAGTTCCATTGTGTTCTTTTTAAATTTGTTTATATTCCATAACCCATATGTGTAAATCCATCAGGCTGTGCAAGTCCACATGGGGACACTGCTCCATCTACAACAGAAGACTACCTGGTGGTTTCTCATATAGAAGACTATACCTACAGCTAGATGAAGGCAGCCTGACATTCAACGCTAACCCGCAGGAGGTACACTGGTGTATAGCTTCTGCAGTGTGCACATGCATAGTGTTGAGTGTTGGAACAATAAGGTCACTACAACATTATGTGTTTGATGATTCATTATTCAGTCTTTTTTTTGAGCTGCTGAAGTCTCCGTAATCTTTCGACATCAAATTTCAACCTATCTTAAACATCAATGTGTGAGCTTGTTTGTGTCTGGATATTTAGATGGGTTAAGACTGTGAATGGATTAAGACCTACTCTCTGAAGAATTCTCTCTCTTTCTGTGTGTGTGTGTGTGTGTGTGTAGGGTATCAGTTATTTCATGTCTAAAGGTATACTAGTGGATCATCCGATCGAGCTGGCGAAGTTCATTTTCTACACCAGACGGCTCAACTGGAAGATGCTGAGGATTTACCTGGATGAGAGGTTAACACACATTCACAAAGACACACACAGAACACTTAGAAAAGGCACCACTTGACATTTCTACATGGTCAACTTCTGTGACAACACTGTATAGTGTAGAATGTATATTGTGTACTGTATTGCATGGTATTCTGTATGGCCTGAATGAAGTCTAACACCATGGCCTTAATCTCAAGTGTAAAAGGTTCAGTATCATGTCTATGTGTGTCTAGGCGGGACGTCCTGGACGAGTTGGTCGCCCTCCATAACTTCAGTAACCAGTTCCTTCCCAACGCTCTTCGAGATTTCTTCAGACACATCCATGCACCAGAGGAGAGGGGAGAGTATCTTGAAACACTCATCACCAAGTTCAGCCACAGGTTTTGTACCTGTAACCCTGGTCTTGTCCGGGAGCTGGGGCTCAGTCCTGGTGAGTACTGACACATACACACAGTGTACATGGAACACATACTGTGATAATCTGACTTCCTGTCATCTGTCCCAATCCTAAAACTCATATTCTATTAAGATAAGATAAGATAAGATAAGATAATTCTTTATTGATCCCCCATAGGGGAAATTCGGGAAAGAGCAGTTAATGCTACTGCTCATGCTAACCCTACGTCAGAGGAGGACCAACTGTTCAACCTGAAAACAGTTTTTATCTTTGCCACATTTCCACCCAAAAGTACCTTACCATTAGTCCTAGGAACTACTTTTCAGGGAACATAGTGGTTTACATGTCCACTGCATTCTAGAATATGCTAACTGAGCATCAGCACACAGTATTGTAGTATACTTATGGTTTAAGTGTTAAATGCTACGTCTGTCCGGCTCGAGATGGCTACTCTTACTTAGACATTTTAATGCAAGGCTTATATATGTACATGAAGAAAGGTGCAACCTTGAACTACAAGAACTCCTTCATGCAGTTTTGGTTATTATTAATAATGCTTTTGTCTCACTGTGATGACATCAACACAGTATTTTGTACGATTAACTCTTGCCTTGCAAATTCTACACCATTATTCATTAAAAATATAATATTTATTAATATAACAATAATCAAATGTCAATGTCAAAGCACATTAACAGAGAACAGACAGTAGGTTTGTGGCTATAGACTTTGAACTGAACCATACCAGTT